>CAUYPK010057974.1:0-42323 GCA_963574355.1 Loris lydekkerianus | reverse complement strand
ATTCTCCTTAGCAAAGTATCCCAGGAATGGAAGAAAAAGTATCCAATGTACTCAGCCCTACTATGAAGCTAAACTATAGCTTTCACATGAAGGCTATAACCCAACTATACCACAAGACTATGAGGAAAAGACCAAGGAAGGGGAAGGCAGGGGGGAGGTTTGTGTGGAGGGAGGGTGATGGGTTGGGCCACATCTATGGTGCATATTTTTATCTATAATAAAAAAAAAGGAAAAAAAATAATAATTGTACACTTGTAAAACTTCTAAAACAATTATGATATGCCCACCTATGTACATACATACATTGTGCAGATATGTACGTGTATATATATTTATATGTACATATGTAGATATCACTTCTCATTCTTTTGCTAAGATCAGTGTAGTAGATTATGTATATACACACATATACATATAAATGACTTTCCCAGGATGCTTCATTTTGAACAAGAAAAAATTATAAAATAATAGTTATTAAAAAATAAGCAACAAGTAAGAGTTTACTACATGCTCAGCAATGTTCTAAGCTCCCCAGTGACATAGTACATTTAAGAAGTATAGGGAGAATGTACCTTAAACAATATTAATATTGGGGAATTAGGTATACAGTATACCTGATTCCCCAACTTTAATTAAAATATAATGAAAGCATATCTGTATTTTTTTTAATTCACTGTTTTTCAGTTTAGTTTTTATAGTTTTATTATGTAAAATAATAGATACTATGCTATTGATTTGTATATTTGAAATGTGAATGAATGAAATTATACTACAAACAGATTTTTTTTTTTACTCAGTTATGATTCTGATATTCATTCATATCGGCTTACGTAACTGTGGCTTATTTATTTTCCCAGCTACATTAATATAACAAACATGTACCTTTTTTTACTGTGCATGGGCATTTTGGCTGTTTTGGTAGTTTGCTATCAAATGTGATTCTATCATTAGCTTCTTTTGATGAATCTTCAGTTTTGAATTGTATTTTGACACATCCTTAGCCAACCATTGGGCCAAGTGCTTGCAATTGTCAAAAACAATCCGTTTTTCATCATACACAACAATATGGTGCAGAAATGGCTCAACTTTATGTAATGACATCAACAAAAGGTAAGCTTAAAGACTATTTCACACCTAATGTGCACAATGCAAAGGCACATTTCAAAACAACTAAGAGTATAAGTGTCTTACCACAAAAAATAAGTGAGGTAATGATTATGTTAATCAGCTTGATGTAAGCATTCCACACTGTATATCAAATCATCACATGGTACCACATAAATGTATACAATTATGATTTAATAAAAATTTCATTTAAAAAAGACTATTTCTTCTGATGCTCATTTAATTGATGTGGAACCAACTATCTGGCTTTTTTACCTTGTGGATTTATTTGAAATGATCCAATGTTGTTGGAATGGTTACTTCAAACCTTGCTGCTAATTCACACATAGTTAGAGATGAATTTGCTTCCACTAGAGCTTTCAGCTCATCATTATCCACCTTGCTCTTAGGTCACCCACATGGCTCATTTTCAAGATTAAAATCACCAAAATAGAACTTTGCAAACCATCTGCATACATACTGGGCATTCATTAGGCACATCCTTCACAAACACTTCGTTCATATTTTGAGCTACTTTGGTTCCCCAATGAAATTAACGTTAAAAAAAAAAAAAAAACTCACAAATTTTTGACTTATCCATGGTTTCACAAAAATTGCTGTAGAAAAAAAAATCTGAAAACCAAAATGGGAGTTTTAAAGAATTAGGATGTACCTTCACAACAAAAACAAAAACAAAAGCAAAAAAATCTAGGTGTCAAAGTGAAATGTCCATATCAACCATCAAATTTAGCTCTTAAGGGAATCAGACATTTTATGCTTCATAACCCAAAATTATGTGTTCAAATGAATTCTAGAGTAAAGCAAATGCCAAATCTATTTTGTGAAGTAGTATTAGCAGATATCAAATCCTGAGAAAAAGCATAAAATAGGTTATGTACTTAAGTAATGCAGTATTATTAGATAGCTAAAAATTAATCCACCACAATGAAAATTAGATTTTATCTACCTTAAAAAATAATATCAAAGTAGTAGAACATCTAAAAATGGTTATGAGCTAAAAATGATGAAAAATTATTTTGAGAAATTGCATACATGTTTGAGATAAAAAATAAAATTCTTAACAAATTAGTAAGAAATAAACTCTTATCTAGTAAAAGCTCTTTTAAAAATACTACTAGCCCCACAATTAATTGAAATATAATGAAAGCATATCTTTATTCCTTTTTAAATTCCCTGTTTTTCAGTTTAGTTTTTATAGTTTTATTATGTAAAATAATAGACACTATGCTATTGATTTGTATATTTGAAATGTGCATAAATGAAATTATACTACAAATAGATCTTTTTATGATTCTGATATTCATTTATATTGGCTTATGTAGCTGTGGCTTATTTATTTTCCCAGCTACATTAATATAACAAAACATGTATCTTTTTTGCCAGGCGTAGGCATTTTGGCTATTTGGCATTTTGCTATCAAAGGTAAATAGCCCACTCCTACTCATGTAATTCCAGGAGGTGCTTCTCACATAGAATATAATGTGAATAGCATCTCACTGAAATTGAATAGTACGTAGGATCTTATAAGCAATGCTAACAGGAAAATGTTTTACATATTTTTTGGTGAGTTTGTGCAGAAGCTTCTCCCAGATATACCTAGAAATGGGACTACTATGTTATAGAATATATAAATCTTCAACCTTACTAGTTAGGCATCACACACAGTTGCCAGAGAGGTTATACTAATTTACACTCTCCTCAGCACTCCTTAAGAGTTTCCATTACTCCACAATTGTAATGTGTATAATGATGAAGTTGTACTGAGTTGTGGTTTTAGTTTGCACTTCCTAATTATGAATGACACTGTTCATCTCTTTTTATATTTATTGCCCATTTGTGTTTTTCTCATTTTTATACTGTCTTGTGTATCTTTTACCGATGTATTCACAAAAATCTTTGCAAAGATTATAGGTTCTGATGATTTATTATATATATATTGGAAATTATTTCTACCAATATATGGACATCTTTTATTATACTATATAAGTTGTCTTTTGATAAAGAGACATTTTAGTTTTCATTATATGATGTCTTTTATGAGGATATTTTTATTTCAATGTATTTTTAACTATTAATCATCAGTTAGTCTTTTTTTTTCCTTTTCTCTATACATATACATGTTGCTTATTTGGTTTCCACTTTTTGCTTTCACAAAATTAAAAAAGCTTAAAATTTAATGACAATAACAACGTTTAAGATAAGGACTAGAAATAAAAACCTCATAAAGAACAAATGAAGATAAATACATTCAGAAAAGAAATCAGACAATTGCAATGAAATATTGAGCAATAATAATAATACAAAAAAAGTAACATTCACATTGTCAGATAAGAATATGTCTATCATAGAATGCTTTGACTCTGAGGTTCATTCAGTAGGGAGTCATCAGTTAGTCTTATATAGCTTGCCTCTCTGTGACTTAAGAAATAGCTCTGTACTGTTACTGAATGTTTGATATTTGTCCCTGAGGCCATACTTCAGTGAGGACAGAGAATACAGAGCAAGAACAAGTGGTTTCAGAAAAAGGAAAGAAAGTTTATTAATTGGCCAGCAAGTGAGGAGGGCAGTAGGCTAGCATCTCAAAAAGCCTCTTATCCTATCTTTAAGCAGAATATAGGGCTTTTTAAAAGGATTTTTATTTTTTCTGTCCAGCCTGGGTCTACCTACCCAGTATCATATGTCATGGCTTCAGGCTCCTGTTGTTTAGCTGTAATTGGTTGTTTCCATTCACCTTATCTCTGGGGATAAAGACCTAGTAACTCTTGTCCAGACAATTCTGTTCAGACATCTACTGTGGTTTAAAATACTGGAAAAGAAATAGCAAAGAACATTTTTCTGACCTTAGATTACTGGCCTCGGGCAGGAAGGAAGGTTTTAATTCCCCAGAATGGTGGGGGATGGCTCACAAGAGACAACTCCCAAAATATGTGGTTGACCTTTTCTAGACTTTTACTTCTGTTACAGTACCCCCCCCCCAGGTTCTAAAGATTATCTTCCTATATTTTCTAATAAAAGTTTAATAGCTATGCCTTTGTTGTTTAAGTCTTTAATGTATATAGAATTTATTTTTATATATAGTGTGAGCTGAGAATCTAATTTTAATATTTCCCATATATATAACCAATTTTTGCATTACTCTTTACCCACTAATTTTCAGAACTAGCCATAAATGAAGTACTCTTGGGTGGTGTCTTTCTTTTATGTATGGGGTCATGTCATAGTCTGTTTTGTGTTTGAAGAGAGGTACAGCTGGGTAACTTAGAAAGAATAAGTTCATTTCTCACAATTCTGGAGCCTGGGAAGTCCATATGTGTATAGCATGGACCACCTACAGCAAGGAGACCCTTCTTGCTGTATCATCCCATGGTGGAAGGTGAAGGTCAAGAGAGCTTGGGAGAGCAAGAGTAGGCCAGACTCTTGTATCTGGAGCCCATTCCAGTGACAACTAACACACTCCTGTGACAGCAGCATTAATCTGTGTGTGAATGCTGTGCCCTCATGACCTAGTCACCTCTTACAGGTCTGACCTCTCCACTCTGTTGCATTGGGGATTAAGTTTCTAACACATGAACTTGGAGAACACATTCAAACCATAGCCGGTCACTCCCATTTATACTTGGGTACAGTATTCTGTTCCATATGTCATTTTCTGTCCAAAACCACTCAGAAGTGTATGAGAAAGAGATTGTAATAGTATTTAGTAGGTAATAAAGATGATATTGGAGATTGTGGTAGAGCTGTGTAGCCATGAAGGGTTTTCTAGAATTGTGTCAAAAAATTGGACTTATCTTCTCTGCCACTTATTTGAACAAGCACAGATCTTTCTATAGAGGATTGAGGGCGCCCCTTTATAAAAATTACAAGCACTGAGTTGCAAAGAAGAATGTCTGACTCATCTGAACAGCTTTCTCTAAAAAAAAAAAAAAAGGTAAAAAGTAGGGGCATTCCTAATTTCTCACTTTAAACTTGCTAATAAGAGTTCACTTCCCCTTCCACAGGAAGAATGAATAAGGAGCAGAGGGGGAAGAAACAGCATTGTTAATGTGAGAGAACTCATTCCAAAGGGAAATTCAACCTCAAAGGAAAGATGTCTCCCTCACTTTCCATTTTATTAAGCCATATTTTCCAGGGGTCTCCAGTTCTAATAACTATACCTACTTGATTTTCTTTTCCATTAAAGAATAAAAATCATAGGTGGGAAATCTGAATTAAGAACACATGACTCTATGATCAGGCTATGGTTCCTATGCCAGGGCCCAGTTTACCTATTTAGTAACCTTCTGTTGCCTATACTTAGCAAGTTCAAGTATTTTTCCACGTTCAGAAGTTATGCTGATGCTTCCGTTACTGAAGAAATAAAATTTTCATTAAACACTAAAAAAAAAAAAAAAAAAGAAAAATCTTTTAAAAAGTTATAGGGATACAGAGTAGAATATTTACGTATTGTTAAAGAAAACCAAATGTGAACAGAAGTTAAAGGGTCAAAACAAATTTTATTCAGGAACTATTAAGGTCAGAAAAAAGCCAGATTGATCACTTATCACCTAGGAAATTGTGGACATTGAGGACTTTGATTCTATAGTTTGGGTCATCCCTGGCAAGGATCGAAGCCAAGGAGGGCTTAGAGGACCCTGGCTAGCATTTTCTCAATATTCTATTCTAGCATCAAATTGTTTCTCCATAAATTACAGTTGAGACACCTGCAAAATTCCATCTTAACAAAGTCATCAAATCCAACATCATCAGTAGTGTGAAAAACTGATATTATGTGGCTCCCAGTAAGACATACTGAGAAGGATTTTATATTATTTTAGTGGCATGCCTGCCAAAATATCCACAAGCTAAATCTAACGACAAGAAGGGGGGTGGGGGGTGGGGCTGAAGGATATTGTATAAAGTAACAGACCTGTACTCTTTGAATTTCAAAGTCAAGGAAGATTTTTTGAAAAGGCTAAAGAACTGTTCCAGATTACAGACCAACAAGAAGTGGAAACAAAATGTAATGGATGATCCTGCATTGGATCCTGGACTTGGAACAAAATAGCTATAAAGGGTGCCATTGAAACAATCCATCAAATTTGAATGTGAATTATGGATTGGATTTTTGTTCTGTACCACTGTTAATATTTCTTGATTTTCATAACTATACTGAGGTTATGTAAGGGAATTCCCACATTTGCGGGCATATGCACTTAAGAATTTAGTATAAAGCAGCACAGTTTCCCAACTTACTTTCAATTGTTTTAGAATAAATAGAAAATGTGTGCACACATGTGGAGAGAGGAAAGAGGAGGGGAGAGGGAGGAGAGAAGGAGAAAAACAGAGGAGATGAGCACAGAGAAGAAAACAAGAAGTGGGATAAAACGGACAAAGGACATATTCAAGTTATTTGTAACTTTTCTATCAGTGGGGAACTATAGCAAAAATAAAATTCACCAAAATGTATCACGAAATCCCTTGAAGAGTTGTAGTGTTGTAGTTGCTAGGATGCATGATGTGGCCATTGGGAACAGTTATGGTTCTGTTTTTTTAACTAAGTATCCCATTTCCATAAATTAATAGTCCAAATAGCACTAAGTTAATGTTCAATTTATAATAAAAATAAAAGTAACCATTTTTTTTGATTACTTATTTTGTGTCCAGCATTGTACTAAGCATTTTACACACATTGTGTTTATTTTACACATGATTATAACATTGGACTACAGAGTTGTTCAGCTTACAGGTGAAGTTACTAAAGTGAGGAGAGAGTGATCTGCTTAAAAACACACAGCTAGTAATGGAAATGCCATGATTCGATCCTGAGACCGTATCACGCTAAAACACATGCTGTTAAATGCCACGTTACACTGATTTCTAAATAGAATATTCATGTTTGGAGGATTAGTACATTAATTACTTGAAGTCAGTGCATTGGGGTTTTTGGGTTTTATTTTCCAAGAGCAAGATGTATATAGTACGTTTGTTTTTCTCTTTAGCAGAGGATCTGCTTCAGCTTGTCTGAAACATTGTGGTCTTTGGCTCACACCATCTTAATAAAACCCAGGTGTATTTAGCCAGATTATATGACACATATTCAGGTTGATGTTTGATTTCAAATTAAGTATCTAGATGATTTATGGTAAAGAGTTTACCTCCTTCTTTCCCATGTGAATTCTAATTCTAATCTCCAACCTGCTCTCCCAACACTTCCAGCACTTAAGAGTTTTTCCATTTAAACCCTTCACTGTTATTTTTATAATCACAAGAGACTGTTACCTAGGCCAGCACCTGTTATTATTTCCTTAATTTTTTTTCATTTAGAAAAGGAATGAACTCTTCTTAATGTGACTACACTATATTTTATCAAATTCCTAGGGAACAGCATTGCTCTTTTGCTCCCCTACAAGTATTTGATTACAACAACATATAACTTCATAATAATGGGGATCATTTTAAACAGTTTAAAAAATTAAATAATTTCCATTTTAAATATTGATATATTCAACTATATGTACTTTTCTCGTGTTTTGCAGGAACAGCATAAGCAAAGACAGTTACATTTTAGGAACAGAACTTGAATTCTAATATGGTTGATTAATCAAATTACATAAAATCTAAACATACTAGAGTTTTCATCACCATGATGAACTGAAACTCAAACCTACATGAAAGTTCAAAAACACTTCATGACTTATTTTATTCATTCTGGTCTTTCTACAGTTCTTGATTAGTCTAACACCACAGTCACTATTTCCACAATTGTGTAAGACAAAC
Source organism: Loris lydekkerianus (assembly GCA_963574355.1). Taxonomy (NCBI): domain Eukaryota; kingdom Metazoa; phylum Chordata; class Mammalia; order Primates; family Lorisidae; genus Loris; species Loris lydekkerianus. The sequence continues at coordinate 34,442 of CAUYPK010057974.1, read as the reverse complement.
TTTTGAGCTGACTAAAATTAGGAAGCTGAGAAAAGTCTCAGGCCAAAGGCTGTTTTCCATTGACTGTGTTTTATTACAGTTTTATGTGCTTGAAAAACCAACAAAGAAAACATTTTCTTTCATGAGATTTCCAGATTTGTTTTCCAGATAAAAGTTGAATAAAATATGTAAACACTGGCATTGTAAACTCTGAATTGTTGAATGCCATTCTCATTCATTATATATGATCGAACAATCTCAGATACTAAGTGCCAGCCAGCAGGTAAAATTGTCTCCAAGGCATAACACGTCTGGGAACACAGGATTCTTCCCCTAATTAGTGGAAGGATAATCATGTCTCAAAGTATGTTTGGAAGATGAATAGGCTGGCCATTAATAGACCTGCATTAGTTACTAATACTTTTTCTGTGCTGCAGCTAAATTTTACTGGAACTGTAGACTTAGGAACTTAAACCATCCATAATTTTGAGTTTATACATGAAAAACTTACACTGAAATAGAATGACTTGTTCACAGGAAATTAGTAGTCAAACTAGAACATAGAATATTTATTTCCCTATTTAGGACTTTTCTAGATTTTTTTGTTCATGGACTCAATAAATGCAATTGCTTTTAGAATTTTAACTAATTTTCTTCCTGTGGAAATGAGGGATGCCATAGTCACTGTATCTATCCCTCTTTTCAACAGGAAGAACTCTGAAGCATGCAAGATGGACAAGTCCCTTATCAACAAAGAAATATCCATTCATGCTGCACTTCACTGTTTCAGGTGTTGAGGATCCCTTTAGGAGTCTCCATCAGGACCTTGATCATCTCAGAGACATTTAGGACAAAGAGAACGGTCTCAGCAATGAGTCAGTTCATACATGTGGCACCAGCAGTGTAAGCTCCCATGTTAACCCCATCCTGATGTCCACATAGAGATGTTAGTCAGTGGTAGAAAAGAGAGAATCTAAGTGCTCCATGATGTGATTTATTAATTACACTCACCTGCACAGAGACAGCAGGTGCAACAATTTGCCTGAAGTTCTCAGATACAAGTTCTAGTAAAAAAGTTCTCTAGATACAAGTTCTGCTGTCCCTTCACAGACCTGTCCCTCACTAATCCACACATCTTCCCTCAAGATGGTGCGAACTCCATCATTCATTATCCCAAGTGCTTTATGTTACTGACTCTGTTAAGTGCCCTTTTAACTTTTACCAAAATTCTATAAGGTAGATATTATTATTTCCATTTTATAATGGAAAAACTGAGTCATAAGGAGGTTAATCAACTTCTTATAGCCCGCTTGGTTGTGCATTATGAAACCAACAGTTCAAAATCCTAGTTTCTAATCATGATCATTATGCCTTATATCTTTAAATATTATTTTTAAAGTTTCAGGAAAGGAAATATAGTAATCATGTCAGGATTAAACTTCCTTATGGTTAGGTTAATTTCTAGTTAAGGTATTGACTTTGAAGGGCAAGACACGTGGTATTTTAAATGTAAGATTCGAAAACAAAAATATGAATGATATAAACTAAAATGTTCCATAAAACGATTAAACTAGTTACCTTCTAATTTAAGTAAAGTGTGCACTGGCACCACAAAATAGCTGAACTTATCAAGGGATTGCTATACTGTGAATAATACAAAAGAGAAAGCTGTATAGATGCTTTTCCAACTTGTTTTTCATTTTATCCTAAACCAGTCTGCACATTAGTCTTGGGAAATCCTTTAGAACTCTAGTAGGCTATTTGTTTATCCCAGTAATGAAAATCCTCTTAATTAAGAGGAAGTGCATGTGGGAAGTGGGGTGAAATAATAATACACATTTTAAATGTGTTAACAAAACTCAAAAGTTTTTCTTACATTACCACAATTTAGATTTGAGATGAAAGAAAGTGGGAGCAAGAAGACAGAACGGGTTGTTCTATATGTTTTAGATCCAAACTGCTCTAAAATAATATCAGTGTTCTTTTATTATAAGAGCAATAAAAGCATTCTGTTTTAAAACAGACAATCGATGTGTCATGTCTGTTGCAGAACACCGTGTCCTTACCTGCAGTGCTGTCCTGCTCCGGCTCATTAGTGCTTTTGTTCTTGACTTAACACAAATGGGGACTGTGTAATTGAAGCCACTAAACCCTCTACTTCTCTTCCGGCCTTCTTTTGTCTGATGAAATGGATTATTTAAATACTAATGGCTATGATGATTTTATTATTCAAGGTTTCTACCCTCTCTTATGACCCTTCAAAAGGAGGAACTCTGTACGAGTAACAAATAGCCAAAAGAAACACCAGCCACTTTTACCTATTCATCAAGAAACTTTACATGTTTCAATATTCTATCTACAAGGACGTACACATCATCTGGATAGCTCGCAAAATCTCGTTTTAATGAAACACATTTGGAATATGATTTTAATGGAACACATTTGTACCTTTATGTCATGCTTTCTGAAATAAAATTCAGGCTTGCTGCGCTCCGTGTGGCTCATCAACAAACTGCAGGCACGCGGGCCGTCCTCACCCACCTGCACACCTCTCTCTCCATCACTGCGCTCATTTCCTCTGGCTTATGATAAGCCACTTCACACTTCCCAAGCTGAAAAGTAAAAGGGTGAGGCTTCCTTACTCTAAATGTCGGGTTTAATTTTTTAATGATAATGTTTTATTTCAATATAAGTGCTTTCTTCTCAAGTAGAACTTACTTATACAATAAACAGCTATTCTTGCCGCACTAGCATTATTTTTAAGGCACGTTAGGATATCGGAAAGACAGAAATAGCACATAAAAATAAAGGTCTATTATCTATTAAGAAAAGGAATGTTTCTTTGCAAATTATAGTAAGTACATCCTCATCATGTATTTCTTTAAAAATATATCATAAGATAAGTGAATTACAGACTACAGAATTGATTTAAATAACCTTTATGTTTTTTGCAAGCTAAATTGAAACACCCTTTAAAATATCCCCCATCTTAAAATCACACTACAATGTACTGAGTGAAATGCTTGGATGTGGACCAGATCCCAATTTTGTGTAATGAAGATATTCAAATTGACGTTACTCTGCCAGGTTATCTTTTCAGATAGTTAATACACCTATGAACTTCATGTAGTTGATGGAAATTCACAGTGATAGGTCACTTTAAGGTTATGATCTGTGTCAGAGCTCTGTCAAAGAGGTCTGTGATGGGTACATCACTGCTAAGTAAGAAGACCTGGTAACTCAGACACCAGATACTTTAGTCCAATAGAATCCAAAGTAAGGATAGAAATTAACACACAGAAGACAACTTTTTAAAATGTGAGCATTGCCTTAGGCTTTAAAAATATTTATCAGGAAAGCAAAGTTGAATATAAAATCCATCAACCTGCTTTGGGAAAGAAAATAAATCAGATAGATATGCCCACATTTACTAATCGGCATGCCATATTCTGATATTAATATGAAACATACAAGCACTTGAAGTTTATGTTGGATTTGAAATAATTTTAATTAGTACTGTTAAACTCTTTAACCAGAAAAGTAATAAATTTACATTTTAAATCTTAATTATAGTTACTTCTTTTTCACTCTAAGGAGTTGATATAGTCTCATAATTTTCCAAATTAAAAAAGTTATGTTGACTTCCCACAGTGACGAATATCCACATGATTAACACAAAAACAAATAACTTCTGAGCCTATTGCATCTTTTATACCCTTTATCTTTTAGGCAAATAGTTAATAATGAACTATTAGCAACATTTCAATTGTATTATAGTCTTTTAAATATCCCTTGCTGGCTTGAAAAATCATTTAATGCCTTCTGTGAAATTAAAATAAATGTTAAAACATTTGAATGCTTTCTGCTGGACATGCTAAATGAGCTAAATAATGGGAAACACATTTACAATATACTTTAATGGTAAGCCTATCCAATTTGTGAGTTAAGAGGTCAAACTATTGGTTATTTTTTGCATTCTTAGTAATTTAAGGAGAAACAGACTGGGAAATATGCACTCATAGACCTTATAAAACTGCTGTGGTTATTTTGACTAATAGACATTTATGGCCAATGTTCTGCTGGTAGAAAAACACCCTTGTAAGGTTATAAACTGGTAGGAGGGCTCACAGAAACTCGAGGCATCCACAGACATGACTGTGTGAACACAGCCAAGCAAGAGCTGAGTCAGTCCCCCATGCTAGTGAATTTATGCAGTGTGGAAAACCCATCAACGATTCAAGGATGCCTTCTGTGTGTGTGAGTGTGTGTGCCTCGTGTGCGTGCATATGAACATGTATGCTTAACACTGGTTACCTAAGTTCACAGATGAAATTCATCAGTAGTTTTCAATCTCCTGAACCATCCCTTTGTTTCCATTGTTTCCTCTTGATTAAGCAAACTCCTCTTTCCCCCCCTCAATCATGCATTCCAGTATGGGAGTAGCCTATGATGAATCAATGTAAACATCATAATTTGTTGTGATATTGCTAATGATTTCTTCAAATCATTTGAGTAAACTTAAAAAATATACATTTACATGTGTTTTGGTGACATTCCCAAAGACAATTACACGCCAGAAATTATCATTAATGATAGATAGATTCTTAGTTCAGACATAACCAAGTTTACCCAAAGGCTTTCACTTGGACAATGAGAGAGAAACAAGAAGTAGGATATGAACTAAATTGTGTCATTTCCATTCATACACGTCTTATCCCATTTTTAGACTTTCCAGGAAAAAATTGATATATTTGGACCTGTGAACATTTTCTATTTATGCAAAATTCCAATTGCTTCCATTTCTTTATTAGAGATTTTTTTCTGTATAAATGTATTAAACTCTACTAGGTATAGTTAAAGTACTCTTGTGTTGGTTTTATGGATTTATGAGGTACATGTATAGATTTGTTACATGGAGGAAATATTAGATAGTGGTGCAGTCTAGTATTTTTATGTAACTCTCAACCAATTAGTGTACATGGTACCTCACAGGAAATTTCTCATCCCATATTCACCTCCCTCCCTCCCATCCCCTTGCCCTTCTGAATCTCCCCCTTTCTCTTCTTCTGGATGTATTAAGCCATTTTCTATGTCCCTGTTTACTCATTATTTAGTACCCACTTATAGATGGGAACATGTGGTAGTTTATTTTCTGAGTTATTTCACTTAAGATAATGGTCTCCAGTTCCATACATGTTGCTTCAAAAGTCATGATTTCATTCTTTTTTTATGAATGAGTAGTATCCAGATTTTGACACATATACCACATTTTCTTTATCCAATCATTGGTTGAAGGACACTTAAGTTGATTCCATGTCTTTGCTATTGTGCACAATGCTGTGATAAACATTGAAGTTTAGGTATCTTCTTGATATAATAATTTTTCTTTCATTTGGGTAGAAAGGCAGTAGTGGAATGGCTGGAATGAATGGTTTTTATTCTACAGGTAGAAACAGAAATTGTAGCTAAATGTAGCTTTATTTACAAAATATTCATTACAAAATACAAAATATTCTCCACATGTTAGCTACCGCTTGTAAATTTTAATAATAGATATTGATATTTTAAGTTTCCAAGAATAAAACACATTTAAAAATTTAAAAGTATGTTTTGTTAGTATATTACTCAAGATGCTTGTAACTAAATTTCTTAACTGAACTACTACTCAAAATTTATAAAGTGTTTAGACAATATTCCCTACATGTTGGCCACCTCTGTAAAATTTCATAATGAATATTTTGCAAATTAAGGTACATTTAGTTACAATTTCTCATTTTCCCTATGTATAGCAACTTTTTGTGACACCTGTATTTTCAATTCTTTGAGACAAGTTTTAGAGTTTTGCTATTTTAGTACTTAGAGAAATCTCTCTATTGTTTTCTGTAGAGGTTGCACTAATTACATTCCTAACACAATGTATCAGCATTCCCTTTTCTTCACATCCTTGCCAAAATGAATTGATTTTTGACATTTTAATAATGGTCATTCTGTGGTTTTAATTTACATTTCTGTGACAATTAGTGATGTCTAGCTTTTAAAATTCATTTATTGGCCATATGTGTGTCCTTTTCTAAAAAATGTCTGTTCTTGTCTTTTGCTCATTTTTTAATGGCATCATTTGTTTTTGCTTTTTTTCAACATGTTTTATATAACATACTCAATAAAATCATTTTAATGCCTTCCTAAACTTCAAATATAGGGAAAGCTATAGAGAACGTTAGATAATCAATTCCTCCCAGAATTTGCCAGTATTATTTTATACTTGATCTTAGCCAAAAGGCCGAGAAGCAATGCCAGTATTACTTTAATGAAGAAAATTCTCTTTGCAATTATAAAACAATGCTCTTGATATAACAATCTTTGTTCATAATTTGTTGGAAAACGTAAGAAAATAAATGTTGAAAAAATAGAATGAGAAAAATAAAAATAAATAACTTCAATTACAGATTTTTGAAATATAGATTATTCAAAAATGTATATAGACAATAAATGTGGCATAGTATATTTTCAAGTCCATGAATAACAGTACCTAAGATTCATTGAGCACATATTACATGTCAAACTTTATCAGTATTAATATTTTTCCTCTACAGCAATCCTATAGATTGGGTGTTATTGTTGCACCCAGTTGTATGTAGAAATTGCAACTCTAAGAGGTAAAGAAACATTTCCAAGGCCATAAAGTCCTTCTAAATGGACTCCCAGAGGCCTCCCTCTCTCCTAACACTGCATGATGAAATGTACTTTCATCAAAATATCCTGGAACCAAACATTCTGAATACAGTGTCTTTAATAGATAATGATATTTTAAGTTTTGAAACATAAAACACATTATTAAAACTTTAAAGTATATTCTGTGAGTACATTTCAATCAAGATGCTTGTGAGTAAATTTCTTAGCTGAATTTCTACTGAGATAAATGTCAAAGGTTTATTTTATCTACTAAATTTTAGCTTTATTTTGCTAATGTTTTACTTTAATTAAAGAAAATGTTTTCCAACAAATCAGAGCTGCGAGTACATATCCAGAGTTATTACCAATTATTTCCCTTCTTTTGTTCTTAAGGGAGTCTATTTATAAGGTAAAAGCCAATGTGATGACCCCAGGGGCCTGGTTTCTATAAAAAACTAAATCATTTGACAATAATAGTCTTGTATTAGTAAGTGATAAAACTGGTTTATTAATAAAAATTTAAATGACCAAATACCTATAAATTCACACAAAAAATATTTCAAATATTCTGCCTTTGTAATACAGCATAAGTGTTTTAACTTTGTCTTATAAAGGCAATTTTATTTTGTATTTTCATGTACCATTTTTAAAAAATATATAATTTTAAATTCTGAATTACTAAAATAATAGTCAATGATAAGGTAGCTATACTACCTTTGCTTGATTGGTCCAAAGTACAGGAAGCCAAAGAAGTCTCTTCCTAAGTAATTTTCAATACCCTACACTTTCCTCCACATAAAACTGTAATTCAGGATTTATTTAGAGAACAGTCTATTTGAATTCTGATAGTAAAAAATGTAAGTTAGGCATACATTTTAGTAAATTTGTATTTGGCAATGATTTCTAGAAACTTTCACAAATATGAACAAAAAGGAAAAATAGATAAAATAGATTTCATCAAAATGTAAAACTTTTGTGCTCTGAAGGACACTACCAAGAAACTGGAATGGTAACCACAGAATGAGAGCAAGTATTTGCAATTCACACATCCAATAAGGGCCAAAGTATCCATAATATATAAAGCACACTTATAAATCAATAATAAAAGACAAATAACCCAATATCAAAGGATTTGAACAGACCTTTCTGTCAATTAACGTATTAAAATTCCCAATAAACACGTGAAAAGATGCTCACTATTAATGGCCATTAGGGAAATGCAAATAAAAGCCACAATTAATTACCATCTCACACCTAATATGATAACAAAAATCAGAGAGATGGATAATAATAAGTTTTTTTTTAAGGTCATGGAAAAAAGGGAATCTTCACACTTTGCTCATTAAAATGTAGAATGTTGCAGCCACTTTGGAAAATTTTCATAATTACTCTAAAAGTTATACATAGAGTTATCATATCACCCACTAATCTAATTTCTAAGTTTATATTCAAGTGCAACTAAAGCATTTCTCCACACAGACTCTGTACATCAATATTTATATTATTTATGTAGTATAGTAACATAAAACTGAGAAGAACCAAAATACCCATCAAGTAATGGATGGATAAGAAAAATATGGCATATACATTAAATGGAATATTACTTAACTATAAAAAGAATGAAGCATGTGCTACAATGTGATAAACCTTGAAAACATTATGCTTAGTTAAAAATAAAACATAAAACATATTAATAATGTTAGTTAAAAATAAAACATAAAACATATTAATAAAACAAATTAAAAATAAAACATATTAATTATATTACTCCATTTACATGAAATGTCCAGAATAGGCAAATAGACTGAGATAGAATGTAGATTAATAATTCTCAGAGGGTGGTGAGACAGGTGATTGGATAGTGTCAGCTCATGGGTACAGCATTTCTTTTTGTGATCATGAAGACGTTCTAGGATTGGATAATTGTGATGATGGTATAAAGTTCATATACTAGAGAACAATTTTACACTACAAAAGGATGAATTTTATGGTGTATGTTACATCTCAATAATTGTTTAACTAAAGAATACAGTATTTTTTTTAATTAACCACTAAGCTGAAAGTAATTCACATTCAAAATGTAACAGACTTGGTGCATCTTTTTTTTTTAATTTCACTGGAACTTCAAAATTCTAAATATTATTTATTATCTTATCAACTTTCTCAGTCTCAATTACAATTTTATTTACTCATTTTCTATTGACATAACAAAATACAATTGTTGGTCCAGCATTAGTAACCAAATTGCTGTAACTTGAAGAACTTGGTGGGATTGTGAAATACCATTTGAGCAACTGATGTTTTTAGCATGATGCATAAAATGAAGAGTAGATAAGCCGAACTTCATTAAAATTTAAAATTTCTTCTCAGTGTGTTAAAAACACTGTTAAGAGAATAAACAATAAAGGCAAAGACTTGGAGAAAACATCTGTATAAGGGTATGTAGCCACAAGGATAGCATACAAAGTAGTTTTTCTGCCCTAAAAATCCTCTGTGCCCTGCCTTTACATTCATCTCCTCCCGACCTCTTGGCAACCATTGACCTTTTCACTGTCTCCAAGTACCAGAATGTCATATATTTGGAATTGTATAGCGTGTAGCCTTTTCAGATTGGCATCTTTCACTTAGTAATATTCATTTAAGTTGCCTTTATGTATTTTCACAGCTTGATAGCTCATTTATTTTCAGTGCTAAATAATATTTCATTCTGTGGTTTAACTATAACTTATTTACTTACTGAAGGACATCTTGGTTGCTTCCACATTTTGGCAATTATGTGTAAAGCTGCCATAAACATTTGCATGCAAGTTTCTATGTGGACATAGTTGTTCAGCTTCTTTGGGTAAATACAAGGTAGCATGATTGCTGGATCATATGGAATGAGTATACAAACTGTCTTCCAAAGTTGCTATGCCATTTTGCATTCCCACCAATGACTGAAAGTTCCTTTTGCTCCACATTCACATCAGCGTTTAGTGCTATCCGGGGTTTGGATTTCGGACATTCTAATACATATTTAGTGGTATCTCATTGTTGCTTTAATTTGCATTTAATTTTTGACATATTATGGGAAGCACTTTTTCAGATGATTATTTACCATCTGTATATATTCTTTGGTGAAGTGCCTATTAAGGTCTTTGACTTATTTTTAAATTGTGTTGTTTTCTTATTATTGAGTTTTAGGAGTTTTTTTGCAAATATTTGTGGCTTACCTTTTCATTCCCTTGACAGTGAATTTTGCAGATGAAACAGAAATTTTTAATTTTAATGAAGTCCAGCTTATCAATTCTTCTTTTCATTGATCATGCTTTTGGTGTTACACCTAAAAAGTTCCCTAAGTCATCTTTTTTCTCATGTTATCTTCTAGGAATTTTATAGTCTTGCACTTTACATTTTGATTTAATCATTGTGAAAGTCACAGGTCTGTGTTTGGATTTATTTTTCTGTGTGTAGATATCCAGTCATATTGCCTTGGCTCTTTTGTCTAAGATCAGTGAGTATATTTATGTGGTTTTATTTCTGGGTTCTCTATACTTTTCCAATGACCTATGTGTCTATTCTTCCACTAATAACACACTATCTTGATTACTATAACTTTACAGTAAGTATTGAAGTCAGTCCTCCAACTTCTCCTCCTTAAACATCCTGTTGAATATTCAGGGTCTTTGCCTCAGCATAGAAACCTTAAAATCACATAATAATTCAAGAAGATTTTAATTGTGATCCCGCTGAATTTAGAGATTAAGTTAAGAAAGACTGACATCTGATAATATTTAATCTTCCTTTCCATAAGTGTACCATATCTTTTGATACATTTAGTTCTTCTTTGACAACAGGTGTATATTGACCATGAAAAAAGTCTTAATGTAATAAAGCTGTCTTACCAATTAAAACCATGTGTCTAAATGAAGAAAATAAATTTATGATGTGTAAGTCACTATTGTTAGGTCATAAAATACTAGCAGCCAAAAAAAAAAAAAAAAAATCCTAACCAATTTACTTCCTTTGTACAATCTCTCAGTTATCTCTGTCACATTTAATACTATGTATTTAACCATGCTATTCTTTTTTTTTTTTATCATGTTCAAAGTATCAAAGTCACATAATAAATTCTATTTTATATAGTCAAGAGCATAGTTTTGAACACCCTAAAAGCTGTAGATGTAGACAGATGTGAGAAGATAAATATTATAGGAGATTTAATGTGCTATTCGTCCTAAAAAATAATAGATGTTATTTTATTGTGTAGTAATGCTCAGCTAAGACTCAGACTCTAAGAGGACTACCAAATTAATTTGATTCAGCATAAAGAAGGCCTACTCATGAAACTGTTGATAACATTATCCTAAATAAATCCTAGATATCTTTATGCATATGATGCATATGCTTAAATTTCGCACAATAAGGAAGACAGTGTGCATAAATGTATAGTAGTTAAGCAAAAAACCAAGGGGATAGAATTCCATTGAAAATAAAACACAATAAAATAAAATATTGAAACAGATACTGTGAATATGCATTTGCTATTGTTATTTGTGTGTGTAAATAATGCAAATTTAATGTGTCAATCGTCTTGACAATAAGTGACTTTAGTAAACATTTTCATGTAGACCCATCACTTTTGTCTTTTTATTTTCTCCTTTTTAATTTTTCTTTTCTCAGATTTATTTTCCTTCTCTTGGTTTATTTTTGTATATTCATAGTAAAATTGTAATAAATTATAAATGACATTTATAATCCTTGAAATAAATCTGAAAATCTCTTCCTGGCACAAAGGGTAAAAACAGAGCTGTGTAAAAAGAACAAATAATTTGGAAAATACTAAGTGCACTAGTTATTTCATTGTAACATAATAGAAATTAGATATTTGACAGTTTCTTGGAAGAAATCCAGTGGCCAATGACAACCAGCAGAACTGCAAACACAAAGCACTTACACAATTTCTCTGATGCCCTTTGCTTGCTAAACCACAAAGGAAGTTAATATTTAGAAGAAATAAGTCTTTAAACTCAATCTGCCAATTCTACACAAAGATATTTTGGTGGCCACAAAGAGTGCATGCTTGGGCAGAGGAAGTGTTTTATGCTTGTTTTTTGTTTTCTATTTCTTTTATACTTTTTAGAATTTCTTTTTATTGGCTTCATCTAGAATAATTTCATGAGACTTTGAAATTGGCTAAAATATTGAAATAGTACATATGAAAGAAAAGGTTTACTCATAAAAATTTTATGTGTATGAGTACATTAAATTTAGTAATTTTTAACTATCAAAAGCTATCCTTAAGATATGAGTGAGGACACGCAAAATTTGTCTTTCGGCGCTTGGCTTATTTCATTTAACATGATGTTATTTTGTTCCATCCATCTTGTTGCAAATGGAGAATTTCATTCATTTTTATTGCTATATCATATGTCATTGTGTATATGTACCAGAATTTATCCACTCATCCACTAATGGTCACTTATGCTGATTCCAGTCTTGGCTATTGTGAATAGTGCTGCAGTAAACATTGGGGTCTAGATATCTTTTTGAAGTACTGATTTCCTTTCTTTTGGATATATACATAGCAGTAGGATTGCTGGATCATATGGTAGTTCTATTTTTAGTTTTCTGAAGAACTTCCATACTGTTCTCTATAGTGCTTGAAATAATAAATATTCCCAACAGCAATTTACAAGGATTCTCCTTTCTCCATATCCTTGCCAGCACTCATTATAACTTGTATTTTGTCTAAACACAAATATGAGGTGATATTTCATTTTAGTTTTGATTTACATTTCTCTCATGACTAATGATATTGACCATTTTTTCTTATACCTATTGACCATTTGTATGTTTTCTTTTGAGAAATGTCTATTAAGATCCTTTCCCCATTTTTGCGATAAGATTATTTGATTTTTTTCTTACTGAGTGATGAAGCACCTGATCTATTCTAGTTATTAATTCCTTGTCAGATGAGTAGTTTGCAATTTTTTTTTTCCATTCTGTGTGCTGTCTCCACCCTTTGTTGACTTTTTCCTTTGCTGTACAGAACCTATTTAGCTTGATGTAATCTTACATATCCAATTTTGCTTTAGTTGCCTGTACTTTGGGGATGTTTCTCAAGAAGTCCTCATCTAGACAGAAGTCCTAAGGTGTTTATCCAGCGTTTTATTTTAGTAGTTTCATAGCATCAGTTCTTAGATTTAACTCTTTGATCCATTTTGATTTAATATTTCTGTATAGTAAGAGATAAGTGTCTAGTTTCATTCCTCTTCATATACATATCCTGTTTTCACAGAACCATTTACTTAAGAAATCACCCTTTCACCACTGTAAGTTCTTGGGAACTCTGTCAAAGATAAGTTCACTATAGATATGTGGGTTTATTTCTGTGTAATCTATTCTGTTCCATTGTCCTATTGATTTTTTTTATGCAAGTACCATGCTGTTTTGGTTGGTAGTATAATTTGAAGTTTTGGTATATTATGTTTCCATTGTCATTATTCAAGAAATTTTTAAGTTTCCTTCTTAATTTCTTTATTGACTCACTTGTCATTCCGGAGCATATTATTTAATTTCCATGTGTTTGTATAGTTTCCAATGTTTCCTCTTGTTATTGATTTCTAGTTTTATTCCATTGCAGTCAGAGAAAATATATGATATTCAGTTTTTTTTGACTTGGGGGAAATTTTTTCGGGGGGACTAACCTATTGTCTATTCTTGAGAATGATTCATGAGCTGAGAAGAACAATGTATATTCTGCAGCTATTGGATGAAACATTCCACAAATATGTATTAGGTCCATTTGGTCTACCATGCAGGTTAAGTTCAATGTTACTTTGATTTTCTGTCTAGATGATCTCTCCAGTGCTAAAGTTGTGTGTGAGGGTCTTAAATCACTACTGCATTGCAGTCTATCTCTCTCTTTGGCTCTAACAATGTTTCCTTTATATATCTTGGGGCTGTGGTGTTGGATGTACACATATTCACAATTGTCATATCCTCTTGCTGAATGTGCCCCCTTATCATTGTATAATGACCTTGTCTCTTTTGAAATTTTTTGTCTTAAAACTTTTGTCTTTCTAATAGAAGAAAATTTTCTCCTGTTCCTTTTTGTTTCCATTTGTATAAAGTATCTTTTTTTTTTTCCTCTTTCTAGTCTTTCTGTATTTTATTTGTTTTTCTGGCTTAATTGGTACAAGATTCAAGTTGCATAGAGGGAGCAGAAGCAGACATTCCGACACATTCTTGATGTGTCACGGAAATCATGTCTTTTTTCATCCCTTTATTTTCATTCAATGTGTCTTTATAGGTGAAATGGGTTTCTTACAGGTTGCATATAATTGGGTCTTATTTTTTGATCCATTCAAACTCTCTTTTGATTGAAGAGCTTACTCAGTTTACATTCAAGATTATTATTGATAAGTAAAAATTTACTACTGCCATGTTATTATTTGATTTCTGGGTGTTTTGTAATTCCCTCTTTCTTTCTTTCTTACTTCCTTCCTGTCTTCCTTTGTTGAAAGCTATTTTCCCCTATAGTGTGTTTTAATTTCTTGCTTTTTATATTTGGTGTATCTATCATAGGTCTTTTGATTTGAGGTTACCAGGAAGCCTACACAAATTTTTATAAACATTTTAAAATGATGTTAAATCTCTCTCTACTTCCTCCTGAAAGCCAATAACTCTTTCATGTGTTCTTCTGAAGCTACTTTCTAGATCCTATGCGTGTGCTTCATTTTTTAAATTCTTTTTTCTTTGCTGTATTCTGACTATGCACTTTCAAATATCCTACTTTCAAGCTCATTGATTCTTTATTCTGCTTCATCAATTCTGCTGTTAAGAGACTCTGATGCATGTCTCAACTTGTAAACTAAATTTTCAGTGCCAGAATTTTTGCTTGATTTTTTTTATTATTATTATTTCAATCTCTTTGTTAAATTTCCATGATAGGCTTTTGTTTTGTTTTGTTTTAATTTTGTTTTATTACAACAAATGAAGTTCACATATAATCTTTAAAAAACATTTCAAAATCCACTGTATTTTATTAACTTACTATGTGATTGATATTAAAAGTTGTAAAATTCAAAATGTCTCTCATAAAAATATTACCCTTAATACCCACCATGAACATTTTTAATCAAATCATAGCTGTGTACATTAATGCAATCATGGGGTACGATGTGCTGGTTTTATATACAATTTGAAATATTTTCATCAAACTGATTAACATAGCCTTCATGGCATTTTCTTGGTTATTGTGTTAAGACATTTATATTCTACATTTAGTAAATTTCACATGTACCCTTGTAAGATGCACTGTAGGTGTGATCCCACCAACTACCCTCCCTCCATCTATCTTCCCCAATCCCCTCCCTTTACTTTCCCCTTTCCCCATATTCTTGAGCTATAATTGGGTTATAGCTTTCATATGAAAGCTATAAATTAGTTTCATGGTAGGGCTGAGTACATTGGATACTTTTTCTTACATTCTTGAGGTATTTTGCTAAAAAGAATATGTTCCAGCTTCATCCATGTAAACACGAAACAGGTAAAGTCTCCATCTTTCTTTAAGGCTGCATAATATTCCATGGTGTACATATACCACAATTTATTGATCCATTTGTGGGTCAATGGGCATTTGGGCTTCTTCCATGATTTAACAATTATGAATTGGGCTGCAATAAACATTCTGGTACAAATATCTTTGTTATAATATGGTTTTTGGTCCTCTGGATATATACCTAGTAGAAGAATTGTAGGATCCAATGGCATGTCTATTTTTAGATCTCTAAGTTTTCTCCAAACATCTTTCCAAAAGGAATATATTACTTTGCATTCCTACCAGCAGTGTAGAAGTGAAAGGGAACACTTCTACACTGCTGGTGAGCATGATAGGTTTCTTATTACCTCCTGTGTTGTCTTGAGATTTGTTGAGTTTCTTCATGATATTAATTTGAATTCTTTATCTGAAAGGTCGCTTATTTCCATCACTTTAGGATTAGTCACGGAGCATCATTTACTTAATTGATGAGTTCTTTTCCTGGTTGTTCTTGATGTTTGTAGATATTCATTAATGTCAGAGCACTGAAGAGTTAGATATTTATTTTAATTTTCCAAGTCTGGGCTTGTTTGAACTTGATCTAATTGGAAATGTTTTCCAGATATTTAAAGATAATTGTGTATTGTGATCTATGTCTTTGGTCACTGCAGCAGTATCAGCACTGGGTGAACCCTAGCCTAGTAATGCTGTTGCCTTTGCAGATTCCTAGTGGTACCACCTTGGTGAGATAGGGTTATTACCAGCCAAAGTCTCTCACTTCCATCCCTTATTCTCTGTGCTGGGCTGCTGGAGTTAGGGGAGGAATTATATGGGCACTCCCTCATGGCCACCACATCTGGGACTATACCAGCTTACACATGAAGCCAGCTCAGCCTCACCCAAACTCATGGTGACTGCTGCCCAGTTATCTCTGAAGTTTATTCAAAGCCCAAAGACTTCAATTAGCAGACCAATCCTGATGGGGCTAAGTCCTTCCCTTAATGACAGTGGGTTTCCTTCTGTCCCAGGGTAGGTCTAGAAATGCCATCCAAGAATTAAGACTTAGAATCAAGGACTTTAAGAATCTGCTTGGTACTTTATTTTATTGTGGCTAAGATGGTACCTAACTTGCAAAACGCTCCTCTGAACTCTTTCCTTTCCTCTTCCAAAGTGGAAAAAGACTCCATAATCAAAATTGGAGAAGGGGTGACAAAAGCACTAGCTTCGCCATGACCATTAGTGTCTCGCTGTAACACTTGTACCCCAATTCCACTGGCTCTGAGCCACAACAGCCATAGGAAATGCTCACAGGCTGTACCCTTTGTGGCCTGACTGCCACACAAATTTATACTAGGCCCCAGACCACTTTTTTTAGCCAGTGTTGGAACTAACCAGGGCTTAAGGGTGGAGAAATTTCCCTCTGATGTGTCTGGTTAAAACGTTCCCCCTTGGGTACTGATAGTTTTGCTCTTTGTTATGCTCACCTGTCCCTATGACTGTGCAGCCCTACATTCCAAAGCAAAATCACTTTTTCACCTCATTCTCCTTCCCTTAAGCACACAGATTTTCTCTCCACTTGGTGTACCAATGTGGCATTCCTAGAGGATGGAGAAAGGAGGGGTGGTGTAGGCAATTCAAGACTGTCTTTTCTGCCCTCTTCAGTGTCTCTTTCAATGATATAATATTAAAATCATGTGATTGCTCACATGACTTTTGGTTCTTCTTTTGGTTATTGCATGGAGAGGTGTTGAATTTGGTGTCGGATAATCATTAGAGGTTTCTATTTCGCTATCTTGCCCCGTTCTCTCTACCCTATTTTTAAATTCTTATATTTTGGTGTGTGTAAGTATATGTGTGTGTGTGTGTGTGTGTGTGTGTGTGTGTGTGTGAAAGAGAGAGATTTCGTTTTCTAATTGTGTGCCAATACAAAGCCCAAATTACTTTTTAGAGATGAATGGCTTAATTACAACAACTGTTAGAAACATAGAATTTAATGTCATTAGTGAAATTTTTCAGAATGAAATTTTGTGACAAGATTAATTTGATTAGCAAGAACTCACTTTAATGAAATTAATATGGAATGTAGGCATTGTAAGGAAACAAAAAACAACTTAAGTTGATAAATCTAGGAATTTAAAAAATCTAAACAGAAGTAGGAGAATCATAGAACCTGATCTTACTTATTTCAAGACTTTCATGACACAAGCAAAGCAACAGCTCCAGACATGGTAAATTAATAGCCAATGTCAGCTCATTAATGGTATTTTAGAAATTATGGTACTCTTGGCATCTACAGCCCTTCATCACTGGGGTTCTCAACATGTGTGTACTATACCTACAGTTAGAACAAACATTTAGACTTAAATTCCAATGAGCCTCTATTTGAGTTCATGTAGAGTTTCAACCTCCTCCCCCTCCAAAAATTACGCAAATCTCTGTGGTATGATACTCTGAACTTAAAACAAGATTATATTTTTTTCTATATGACAAATGACAAATTATGAAGTATAGCTTCAAATGTATCTTTTCACAATGATTGGAAATAAAAGTCCCTGAAACACAGCTACAAAGTGGATACCTGCTCAGTTACCAAAACCAATAAATGTAGGTCAAACTTCTTTAAGGAAAAAAGCAAAAATAATGTTTATCTCTTTGAAATTTTCTTTTAAAGCATAAAATAGTGAGCTATATTGTACTTACAAGAAATTATTGATCACCTGGTACAATATTTTTTAAATAAATTATTGAGTTTTGGCTTTTATGATTTCTTTCTCTGGTTTGTACACAACTTCAGTCAAGTCATCATTACCTTACGTCACATAGATAGTTGTCAACTTCATTTAAAGTTTTGAATTCTTTTACCAAAATATTATTGAATAACTATAATAGATAAGTCAGTGTGCCATTTTTTTCAATGGGCATAGTATTAACTCTCCCACAAGAGGCCTAGTCATATTTTTATAAGCTTCAAAATTCCTCCAGTTGGTGATATGCATTGCCTTCCACAATTCTAGTCAAGCATTAGTAAAGAGTTAAGATTCTTCCAAAAATTATGTCATATATTTTCTAATATTTTGGATTATCAACCTTTTTGTAGAACTAGATAGTTTCCCAGGTTTTGTATAATTTTCTGTACAACAGACACTCAAATTTGTAAATGTAACCCATAACTTACTTAACATTGGCAAAAGTGTTGTTGCCATTTATGTTTCATAATAACTTTTAAATCACTGAAGAAAATGGAAAAGTGTCTTTTATTGAAAACATACTGTTGCAGACTCAACTATTTCAAAGGTTCATGGAAAATTCTAGAAGGCAGGCTGAAGATGGAAAAGGAGTAAATTTATTTTTTAATATATTTTTTGTAGTTTTTGACCAGGGCTGGGTTTGAACCCACCACCTCCAGCAGATGGGTCAGTGCCCTACTCCTTTGAGCCACAGGCACAACCCTGAAAAAGTAGTGAATTTTAGCATTCCTAAAGCTAAATTTTAGGGTAGGCATGTATTTTCACCTTCTAAATATGATTTTCCTTCATGAGGATAATCAATAATATTTATTTGGTCATTTTAATCCATGCATTATGAAGCTGTTCAAAAGACATCCATATTTTAATTTAAAAAATTAAAATCTATCATGGACAATAGAATATGGAAAGGTATTTCTGTGTAAAATACAGAAGACCTAGAATATCATTAATAGCTTTCAGCCTCAGTTTCCTAATGTATACAAAAGGAATACAAATACCTGTTATAGTCTTCTCATGGGGTAATTACCATGAAGGTTATTACTATATGGTAATATATGTGTCCACACAATACAAAAGCACTGGGTAAACTGTAAAGTGCATTAAGCCTGAGATTAGAAGGCATCTGTTCAATTACATGAGAAAGCCTTCAGCCCATAAGGAAATAAAAAGCTAGTGTGACATCTTCCTTGGCAAAAAAATTTCTCCCCTAAGACTGTCCTTCGTGGCTCAATTTCAGAACACTGTGCAGAACTCTGTGGGAAAATCCAGAACCCAATTCGACCTGTTCCAAGGGCAATGAGAGGCTTCATGGCACAGCAGGCTTTTAGAGGAAAGCCTGCAGTGGTGTCCTGGGGAAAGCAGAGCCATGATCCAAGGAACATCAAAACTCTCATGCTCCAGTAAACCAGGAATGGGAAAGAAACGTTCATCCACTAGATTGGTGTTGGGCTGTTCAGAGCAATACACAACTTACTTCTTGCTCTGCTTTCTCTCATAAATTGCTGTCCCTATTAGCTCTGTTTTCCCTTCTCAGCCTTTTTTCTTCTTTTTTGTCATTTACTCTAAGTGCAGACAGCTTAGCAAAATTGCAGATGTTAGCCAAAACAGTTACTTCATTTTGGACCTGGGGTTACAGTTTTTAAATTAATATTTATTTTGGCCCACATTTCACTTTTGTTTATATTTTTCTATGACAATATAAAATCGTACTTGAAAAGAATCATTTACAAACCAGCATTGGATGCTGGCATCAAAAATTAATGGAAATAAAACCTGACGATGGCAATAATCAGATATGCCATGTGAAGCTCAGTCTTTCAGTTTCTAAGAGCTTCTTTATAAAATGTATTGACATAGATGGACATCTAAAGCTGAAGAATTTTTCTTTATTTACTCCCCATTTTTGGTTAAACTTGATGATAAATAGGTCTATAAGTGAAACTTCACAAGAAATTTAAAGAAAAGGTTAGAATCCATAAGGCATGTACCTATAGAGTTTGGTTCCTGAGATCACTAATTTAAAATCCACGAATTTGTTACAAAATATTTAAGAGAATGTGAAAGCCTTCTGGAGGTTCAGAACACTAGTGTTTGCATGGTATCACTTAAGGACATTGACCACGGAAATAAAAGAACATAATAAAATCTGGGGATTCTTCATAATAGATATTCTGATTTCAAAGTGCTCTTAATCCTATCAAGCATGTATGTAAAAGAAATCATAATCTCAATATATCAATAGCATTAAAACCATTACATTGCTTCTTAAGCTAACAGTAAATAGTTTCTTGTTGCAACCATGAACAATTTCATCATATTTTAATACTTAAAATACTTAAGAGGCCTGTAGCACAGTGGTTGCAGTGCACATACACTGAAAGTGGTGGGTTCAAACCCAGCCTGGGCCAGCTAAACAACAATGCAACTGCAATAAAAAATATAGGCAGGTGTTGTGGAAGGTGCCTGTAGTCTCAGCTACTTGGGAGGCTAAGACAAAAGAATCATTTAAGCCTAGGAATTTGAGGTTGCTGTAAGCTGTGACACCACAGCGCTCTACTGAGGGCACAGAGTGAGACTCTGTCTCAAAAAAAACCTTAGAAATAAATTTAACCAAAAGGGTAAAAGATCTGTACATCAAAAACTATAGGATAGTGATGAAAGAAATTTAAGAAGACACAAATAAATGGAAAGATATCCCAGTTCATGAATTAGAAGAATTAATATGGTTAACATATTCATACTACACCAAGCAACCTACAGATCAATACAATCTCTATCAAAATTTCAATGTGATTTTCACAGATATATGAAAAGCAACTTTAAAACATGTAGGAAACCAGAAAAGACCCCAAGAAGTTAAAATAATCTTGGGCAATAAGAACAAAGCAGGAAGCATCATTCTCTGATTTCAAAAGACATTAGGAAGCTCCTATCAAAACAGCATGGTAATGGCATAAAAAGAGACACATTGTCTTAAAGAACAGAATTAAAATTCCAAAAAAAGTATAAGTATGTAATTAGTTGATTTTTGACCAAGGTACCAGAACACACAATAGAGAAGAGACAGTCTCTTCAATTCAGGGTGTTGAAAAACTGGATAGAAACTTGCAGAATAATAAAATTAGATCCTTACCTTATACCATTACAAAAAATAAACTCAAAATGTATAAAAGACTTAAACTGTAAAGGCACTAGAAGAAAACATAGATAAAAAAATTCATGATTTTGGTTTAGGCAATAATTTATTTGATAGGATTCCAAAAGCACAGGCAACAAAAGCAAAATAGACAAATGAGATTTAATCAAACCAAAAGGCTTCTATATGGCAAAATAAATAATTAAGTAAAGAGATAACCCTCAGATTGGGAGTAAATGCTTTTAAGCCATACGTATGATAAGGGGCTAATATCCAAAGTACACATGAAACTAAAATAACTCAATAGTAAGAAAAGAAATAACCCAATTTAAAAATGGGCAAAGATGTGAATAGACATTTTTCAAAAAAAGAGATAGGAATAGCCAACAGGTATATGAAAAATGTTCATTTCTAATTGTCAGGTAAATGCAAATTAAAACCACAATGAGCTATACTATCTGTAGGTTATTATCAAAAAGATGAATGATAAGTATTAGAGAAGATGTGGAGAAAAGGAAAATGTAAATGTTGTACATTGCTTATAGAAATGTAAATTTTAAAAGCCTGCAACACCTCTTTTCTTCTGGATTCTGTTTGCCAGAAAAATTGTCTTCCAATCCTTAACTCTGAGTCTTAATTTGTCTTTTGAGGCTAGGTGTGTTTCCTGCAAACAGCAAATGGATGGCTTCTGTTTTTTAATCCAATCAGCCATCTATACGTCTTCAATGGAGAATTCAAGCCATTAACATTAATTGAGATAATTGATAATTGTGGTAGCATTCTATTCATCTTATTTTGTGAAGGTCCATTGCTGGTGTTCCATTGTGATGATCAATGTATAGAACAGGTTGAAGTATATCCTGTAGTGCTGGTCTTGTGGCAGATTTCCTCAATGTTTGCATATTATTAAAAGATTTGATTTCTCCATCAATTTTAAAGCTTAGCTTATTGGGATATAGAATTCTGGGCTGGAAATTATTCTGTTTAAGTAGATTAAATGTAAATGATTATTGTCTTCTGGCTTAAGAAGTTTCATTAGAGAAATCTGCGGTCACCCTGATGGATTTGCCCCTGTAGGTCAACTAGCACTTACTCCTGGCAGCTTTCAAAATCTTTTCTTTTGTCTTGACTTTGGACAGGTTCATCACAATGTGTCTTGGAGAAGCTCTATTTGAGTTGAGGTGACCTGGGGTTCAATATCCCTCTGAAAGGAGTGTGTCAGAATCTTTGGTGATATTTAGGAAATTTTCATTTATAATATTCTCTAGAATGGCTTCCATTCCTCTGGGGCATTCTTCTTCCCCTTCTCAGATACCTATAACTCATATGTTTGAATGCTTCATAAAGTCCCATAATTCTGTCAGTGAATGTTCTGCCTTCTCTTTCTTCTTTTCTGCCTCTGTAACTGTCTGAGTCATCTCAAAAGCTTTGTCTTCTACCTCTGAGATTCTTTCTTCTACATGATCTAATTCTAAATATTTATGCACCCAACTTAAATGCTCCCAGATTCTTTGAACAGACCTTACTCAGAGCAATATGATATCCTATGACACCATAACAACAGGGGACTTTAACACCTCTCACAGAGCTGGATAGATCCTCTAAACAGAAATTAAACAAAGATATAAAGGACTTAAATAAGACCTTGGAACAACTGTGCTTGATAGATATATATAGAACACTCTATCCCAAAGATAAAGAATATACATTCTTCTCATCACCCCATGGAACATTCTCCAAAATTGATCATATCCTAGGACACAAAACAAACCTCAATAAAATCAAAAGAATTGAAATTTTACCTTGTATCTTCTTAGACCACAAGGCACTAAAGGTGATACTCAACTCCAACAAAAACGTTCAGCCCCACACAAAGGCACGGAAATTTAACAACCTTAACAAACCAATGACAGTTGGGTGCAAGAAAAATGAAAGAGAAAATCATTAACTTCCTTGAGTACAACAACAATGAAGACACAGCTACTGAAACCTGTGGGATACAGCAAAAAGCCATTGTGGAAAACTGTATGGAGGTTCCTCTAAAGACTAAAAATAAACATATAATCCAGAAATTCCACTTCTGGGTATATATCCAAAGGAAATGAGACCAGTATGTCAGAGAGATGCCTGCACTCTTGTGTTCATTTCACCATTATTCCCAATAGCCATAATACAAACCCAATCTAAGGGTCCATTAACAGATGAATGGATGAAGAAAATGTGTGTATATATACATAATAGAATAGAATACAGCCTTTAAAAAGTAAGAAACTCTGTCATTGGTGACAACATGTATGGAACTAGATAATATCACACTAAAATATATGCTAGAAAAGTTAATTTCAAAGAAATAGAAAACAGAAAGGTAGTTATCTGAGGCAAGGGGAGAGGGGGATAGCTGGGGAAATGGGCAATATGGATCAAAGGATGCAAAGTTGCAATTAAACTAGAGCAATAAGTTCTAGTGATCAATTATATTGTCTGGTCACCACAGTTAATGTATTGTGTGTTTCAAAATTGCTAAAATAATAGATTTTTAACATTCTCATCCCAAAAATATAATTGGTGAGGTAATGAGTATGTTGATTAGCTTCTTTGGATCTTTCTACAGTGTATACTTAGATCAAAACATCATATTATACCCCATAATATATATACCTATTGTCAATTATAAATAAATAATTAAATGAATGTATGTTTAAACACTTTATAAGGTAGTTTATATTTTCATAAACACTTAAATTCACTGAATTAACAAAATTAACAGCACATTTTTAAATAACATTATTGTATTCATCCTTACAATTTGTATCTACAAACAGCTCACTACAAACACTGCATTTGAGCAGTCACTGAAATAACACTGTTTGCAATAAGACCTCAAATGCAATAATAAGAAATCTCTCGAAAGAAGTGTATTTAAACACTACATTAAATAGTTTACAGTTTGGTAAATACTTAACTTCATAGAATTAACACTTGTTTTCATTACTATTTTTAGATTTATCCAGAAAAAAAAAAAACACAACTATTTTAAGAAGATGATGCAATCAAAAATAAGTATTCAAACATTTAAGTACTGAGGTAAAAATAATGCCAGCAAAAAATATTAAATATTAAGAAATAAGTAAACTCAAAGTATTTCCCTCCTACATTTGACAACTGGCTTAAACTACTCTGAATTGACTCTATCATTTTTAAAACTCTATTTTCAAAAAGCAAAGTACATGCACGTAACCACCTTCTATATTAAGAGATAGAAGATTACATTTTCCCCCAGAAGCCCCATGATAAAGGGGTAATTAGAAATGTTACTAATTTTATTTTTTTTTTAACTTTTGGTTATATATGAGCACATGTATATATTTTAATTTAATATTTTTTAATGGTAACATAAAAATTGCACATATTCACAGGGTACACAGTGATGTTTCAATTAACAAAATGTTTGCTATCAGGTAAACTCAAATTCAGAACTGCTATGCCTTCTAGTGGATTGGCCTTCTATCATTAATAAATATTATTCTTTCCTATGTCAGATTTCTTTAA
The DNA here is from genome assembly GCA_963574355.1 of Loris lydekkerianus. NCBI lineage: Eukaryota > Metazoa > Chordata > Mammalia > Primates > Lorisidae > Loris > Loris lydekkerianus. The sequence continues at coordinate 9,835 of CAUYPK010057974.1, read as the reverse complement.
AGCAGAGCACGAGCTAAATGTTCTTAAGCAAGTGAGTTATTGACGGCTTTTTGGAAGAAACTGCAAGGAACAGAGAAGCAGGAGAGGAGAGATAGAGTAGCCAAGCAAAGATTTGGGTTCAACTGGAGTCTAACTTCAGCCAGATCCCACAGGCACTGTGGAAAAGGAAGGGTATTCAACCTGATCTAAGTTAAGGAATTTGGGCTTTCATATACATGTACCTGTCAATTATTGGCTGCATTTGCTGAGAGTGCAGATTTCATGTTTTGTGTTTTCTGTAAGATTTATTGGCTGCGGGTCACCCTCATGGAAGGATATAGTCCCCAGAATATCTGTGTGACGTGGTTCTGGGCACTTTTCTATTGCAAGGTATAGCTGTGAACTGGTAGTAGCCAACGGTCAGAGAACCTAAGGGACAGGAGCTTTACTCCTGGAACGAAATTACACTGAGCACCAACAATACACAAGACAGGTTTCAGTCCTCCAACTCACTGTGGACCCTGTGCCATTACACCCATCAGTTGAATTTTTATTGTCAATGCAGATATTTTTCAGTTCAACAATATCTAATTTTTATTTATATCTATTTATGTTCCATCTCTTTGGTTAAATTCTTTTTTATCTATTTTCTTAAAAATAATAATCCATTTTTTGGAAGTCTATATATAATACCTTGAACATCTGTGTCAACTATGAAATTCTTATTGTTTCTTTTCTTATTGGTTCTGTTTTCAGGTTGTTGGTAATTTTTTAGAGAAGATTAAATTTTTATATTATAAATAACAGAGGTAATAATTAATGTTATTCCCCTTATTTGTGAATTTACCCTATTTTCTAGAAGGCAGTTAGAAAAGAGACACATTAGCATACTCCAACCAAATGCCAAACTGATTGGGGTTGGACTATACTCCTAGTAAGTGTAGTCCATGTGTCTCCTGGAACTTAGATTTCATTGGATTACAAAGAAGAGCCTTGAGTGTTTCTTCCTCTTCAATGTTGCCAAATTAGAATTTTTGCCTTCCAGGATTACAATCCAGTAAAAATATTCCACTATGATTTTCAGCTATTTACTGCTTAAGCTTTTAGCATCACCTTCTATGGAACTTAAAAATAAACATATATCTTGACAGAAAAACTAGTGTGGGGTCACTTCAGATTCCCAGTTCATTAAGCCTTGGCCACCTTGGTGATGTCCTAGTTTTGGTGTCCCTCAAACTTTAAAATTGCTAAAAATTCATCAGACTATTCTGCCTCTGTGCAGCCATCTTTTGACTTGATTGTTCGCCCTTCTCCTCTATCATCGTTAAGAAATCACATGAGGGGAGTAATCCAGGCAGAAATCTATAGCTCAGTGCAAGTACAGAATCTCCAGTAAGTAGGCTTCATAAGCCATTTATTTTTTGCCTCACAATACATATACATATGCATGTACATATGCATATTAAACAACAGAAGTAGCAGACATCCTCAGAAATGTTTTCAAACTTCAATTTTAAAAATAGGTTTGACATTCCTTAAGTAGCTCATTTTACTCAGCAAGTACTTTGTTCAAAATATGGATTCCAATGCTAATAAAAGAAGGAAATGAACAAGATAAAGTTTATACACATAGTATCAAGAAGACCTTATAATCTACTGGGTTCATTTGTAAGCTTCAGTATAGAATTTTGCTGTAAAATTTCATTGTCACCATCTTCGTTGGCAAAGTCATCCCCACCTACCTTCTCATCTCCAACTTACTTTGTTGCTATTACTTTATACTAGCTAATGTAGAACATGGAACTAACATTTATGGAATGCTTAATATTGTCTATGTATTATAACTGTTAATCTTGATATTTAGATGCTTATCACTAGTATATAGTTGAGTTTATAGAGATGTTTATCACTAGTATATAGTTGCATAAAATTATGCAAACTATAAAACATGCTTTCAGAAATCATATGTAATTTTTGATACAGGTATACCTTGTTTTATTACATGTCAATATATTGTCCATAACAGATACTGTGTTTTTTACAAATTGTTTGTGGCAAGCTCGTATCAAGTCTATTGGCTCCATTTTTTTAAACTTGTTCTCACTTTATGTCTTTTGTCACATTTTAGTAATTCTCACAATATTTCAAACATTTTCATTATTATTATATCTGTTACAGTTATCTGCGGTCAGTTATCTTTGATATTACTACTGAAGTTGTTTTTTTTTCACCATAAGCCACACTCATATAAGACAGCATACTTACTGGATAAATGTTATACGTGCTGTCCCTGCTCCACTGACCAGCCATTCTTTCATTTTTCTCCCTTTCTCTGGGCTTCCTCACAACAGTATTAAAATATAGGCCATTTAATAACCCTACAATGGCCTCTAGGAGTTCAAGCACAAGGAAGAGTTGCACGTCTCTCATTTTAAACCAAAAGCTAAATATGATTTAGCTTATTGACGTATGACAAAAACCAAGGCAGAACAATACCTATGATTTTTGTGCCAGATACTTAGCTAAGTTGTGTGCGCAAAAGAAAGTTCTTACAGAAAATTAAAAATGCTAATCCAGTGAACATAAGAATAAGAAAGCAAAAGAGCCTTATTGCCGACATTGCAATGGTCTGGATAGATCACATCGGCGACAGTATTTTAAGCCAAAGCCTAATCAATAGCAAGGCCCTAACTCTCTTCAATTCTGTAAAGACTAAGTGATAAAGCTGCAGGAAAAAAAAAAAAAAAAAAAAAAAGGAAGCTAACAGAGGTTGATTTACAAGGATTAAGGAAGAAGCTTCCTCCATAACAAGACTGCTAGACAAAGTAACAATATTGATATAAAAGCTGCAGCAAGCTATCAAGACTAAGGTAAGGTAATTGATACAGGTGGCTACATTAAAAAACATAAATGGTGGCCATACAGTTGGTGTGCAATTTAAAATTGCGCATGAACTTTATGGCCACCCTGTATATTCAGTGTACACAAAACACCCTTCTATTGGAAGAAGATGTCATGCAGGACTTTCATAGCTAGGAAGAAAAAGTCAATGGCTGCCTTCACAGCTTCAAAATACAGTATGACTTTTATGTTGGGCCATAATACAACCAGTTACTTTAAGTTAAAGCTAAGGCTCATTTTCTATTATGAAAATTAGCTCTAGGAATTATGTTAAATCTACTCTGCCTGTACTCTACAAATGGAACAAAAAAGCCTAAATGGTAGTACATCTATTTACAGCATAGTTTACTTAATATTTTAAACCTATTGTTCTGAGCTACTGCTCACAAAAAAAAAAAAAAAAAAAAAAAAAAATTCAGAATAGTATTGCTCATCAACAGTGCACCTGTTCATCCAAGAGCTCTGATGGAAATGTACAAGTAAATTAATGCTGCTTTCATGCCTACTAACACAACATCCATTCAGCAGCCCTGGGGTCAAGGGTAATTTTGTCTTTTAAGTGTTTTTATGAGGCTATACATGTAGCTTCTGTTGGCAGTGACTTCTCTCCTCGATCTAGGCAAAGAAAACTGAAAACCTTCTGTGAAAGATTCATCACTCTAAATGTAATTCAGAACATTTGTGATGGAAGAAGAGAGGTCATACTGTCCACTTTCGTGGGATTTTGAAAGTTGATCCCAACCCTCATTGATAACTTACAGGGGTTGAAGACTCCTGGAGAAAGTAACACCAAATGTGTGTGGGGAGGAGCAAAAGAACTAAAATAGAAGTGGAGCTCTAAACACGTGACTAAATTACTGCAATTGTATGACAAAACTTGAACAAATAAGGAGTTGCTTATTATGGATAAGCAAAGAAACTGGTTTCTTGAGATGAAACATGATGTAAACCTAAATTAGCAGAAGTGTTTGAAAAGATTGACCCTTCGGTTTTAAATGTTCTACCATGAATAAAATGCTACCAAACAGCATCACATGCTATGGAGAAGTTCACTGTTGTCTTATTTTTAGCAAAGGCCACAGTCACCTCAAACTTAAGCAACCATCACCTGGTTCCGTCAGCAGCCATCAACATCAAGACCAGACTTTCCACCAATGAAAAGAATATGCATTTTTGAGGACTCAGATACCAGTTAGCAAAAAAATAATTCTTAAGTTACAAACTTTTTTGAGGTATGATGCTTTTACATGCTTAATGTACTATCGTACAGTGGAAACATAATTCCCTTTGCACTGGGAAACCAAAAAATTCCTGTGATTTGCTTTATTGTGATATTGTCTTTATTGCAGGAGCCTGGAACTAAAGACACAGTATCTCCAAAATAGGCCTGTATAGACTCCTTCTGTACCTAAAATTTATTAGATTTGTTAGCTGATTTAGATTTGGTCTTCTACTATTCTATTTAGTTGTTAATAAAAACAAGTTTTATTTCTTCTCTATCATTTTTAATGTATATGTTACAGCATTAACATATAACCATAAAAATGCTTTCTCTGTTTTACCACACTTCTTAAGAATAAAGATTGAACTCACATTACATCAAGGATAAATCCTAGATTAAATGAACTCTCAAAAACTAATCAGTGATATAAACACATCAAATAATATTTATTTCCTTCAGCTGAAAGATTACTCCCTTTATTATTCTTTTGCTATGTAAATAAGAGTACTGTGTTTTTATGAGTGAATGAAGACTTTAAATCAGTTCTCTCTAAAAATTTTTGTTATTTCGAGTGGCTTGTGTGGATTTTCCAGAAGCAAACAGGGATGAATTATTTCTCCAGATTTTTTCAGACTTCCTCAGGAATCTATGCTCTAATGTCTCTCACATTAGCACCTTTAATAGAGTTCCTGGTTAACAGAGAGTTAACACGTGTCTGTCACACCTGGTTCCTGTCTGGTCTGTGAGAGCAATTATAGGTCCCTAGCCAAAGATGACAATGAAACTCTAACAGATGCTTGGTTTCTCCAATGATAAAATGAAATATCTCTTTTCATCCATGATAGTACATGATACACATGATATCATACATGATAGTACATGATATCACAATTTTTTTTTTTTTTTTTACTTATAATGTCAAAGCCACAAGCAGAGTGTTAGGTAATAAAATGGATATACCATCTGACTCCATAGTGTATCTACAACATGAGGTTGTCAGTAATTTTAGAAACCTACTGGAAGAAAAATAACATTAGGTAGCCTGTTTACAAATGAAAGTCAAAATGTCTTTTGTATCTTTTTCAAGCAGAAAGATGAATTATTTTATGTAATTTTGTGTCTAAGAAAGAGGTAGTAAAAGTTCTATTTCATATAGACAAAGGGATGGTGTTTATAAGGAATTACTGCAAATTTTGTTGAGTGTGATATTGGTCTTATTATGTTTGAACAAAGATTAATAATTTATTGTATATACACAATGAAGTATGCTTAAATACTAGGATTCTCAGATTTGCTTTAAAATAATTGAGAACAAAATAGCATACAATGGGGGCAATAGGTAGAACAAGACATCTTTCTTAGCTTCAACAACCATAAATTGTTGATTATTTATCAATTTGTACATATATTTATGTAAGTGGCAATACCAGAAAGAAATATATATATATATATATATACATATATTTATGTATATATACACATACACACATATGCATAAGCAGAGAGTCTTAAAAATTGTATGCACATTTTAAGAGCTATTATCTATGTCTTACTTTTCAAAGTTAGATTGAAGATGTCATCAGTGGTTATCTACACATGCTACATACATCTATTTTATCTGCTGTCATTTTAATTCCAACAAGATCTCTTAAAATATGTATGCATTTTTTGCATCCCTGGTATATAGACAGATAGATATATAGACAGTATACAGATTCTGTAGGCTCGTTCTTGAGTTCAATTTGCATGTAAGTTAGAATAGTTACATTTACCTTTTACCTGTAATAGACTCTGTTCTTGTGAGTCATATGTCAGTTGGATGTTTGTAACTTAGAGACTGCATATATGTGTGTGCGTATGTGTGCATACGTGATTCCAGGTTAGAAATTTTGGAGCCTTATGACAAAATATCCAATCAAGTATTCAGTATCAAGTATTATCATGATCTAGAACAATGTCTTACTTGGAGGAAGTTTTAGGAGAATGTAGTTGTTGGCACCATAAAATATTTTGGAAAGCATGAGAAATTCAAGTACCCTCTGGCAGGGTGGCTGTTTTATATAACACTGCAAAAGAATGACCAAAAAAACTCCAAATTACCACTTTAAAGAATGAACTGATTGATGCTCTTGAAAAAGCAGAAATTTAAATTATTCTGTGGTTTTGCAACACACAACCTAATGTTTTGTTTGATTTTTGTTTGTGGCTATAAGACAATGAACACAAAGACAAGATTCTGGCTATTTAAAAGAGGAAATAAAAAAGAAAGAAAGAAATCACTCACTGCATCCTCTCCTGTGAAGCACCCTCCACTAACTGCCATTGTCTGAGAAGTTCCTTTCATTATTTGGAAGTTACTCTTCTTCTCTGTCTTTAAAATAAACTGTTATTTCCTTGCCTGCAGAAGCTCCCTCATAAGTAGTAGTTAATAATTCCTCTCATGTCTTAGTTCACTATCATTGACTAGTAACTAGAATCAGACTCCAGAGTACCCCCAGGGTATCATGTGTAGAATCAGTCTTGTATAGGGAACAAAAGAATGGCAAATATTTGCTGGTTTGTTCATCATAAATCTGTTATTTTAGACATTGAGAGTACATGCCCAAGAATGGCAAAGTCAAATTTAGATTGGCCTGATTTTTTAAAATCCATGTACTTAACCAGAAAATACATATACAGTGTGGTATCTGAGACCGCTAATAAGTTCTTAAGCTCTATTAAAATATTTAGGGAACCTGGACCCAACGCCAACATTTTCTAAAGGAATCTGAGACGCCAGAAATCCTTTGGCACAATACAGAGAACAGAATACAAAGACATTAATAAACATGAAAAATGGAGTTTTGCTTATAGCAACTATGTACATCCCCTCATTTTCTCTTCAACTTTGTCCCTTAAGGGTGTTAAAAAAACACATCTTTTGCTAAGAAAGTTGGACATATATTGGTATAGAAAGCTTCAGTATCCACAAAAGACACTGTTGGTTGCCTCTCTCAAATTTAGAATGATTGTGAGAGACAGTGCGGTTACAACAAACTCCATAATTTTAATGGGAATAAAAAAAGTCCTGTACAGTAAGTCTAAGGGATAGTACCAGAAAGTGGTTGATATGACTATAATAGCGAGCAATAATCAGAATAGTCTGATTTGTATAAATCTCTGGGTAATTTGTATAAATCTCATGGGTCCCTAAAATAACATATATGCAAAATATTAAGATTTTAACTGACTGATATGTCCAAAACATATAATTTTAATTTAAAAAAAAGAAAAAGACTCAATCTAGGAACAGAGGACTGATATTAACTACCACAAAGAGGAAACTAAAAGTGAAAAAAAAAAAATTAACAAGTTGGTATTGACCTTCTTTTACCATGGGAAAATTTGTGAATATTGGTAATCAAGAAACTTAAGCTTTAATGACTTTAAAAGACAATTCACAAAAAGAAACTCTAAATGTCTCCATTAAATATCTTAGAAAGCCAATCTCATTTAGAATACGGAAAATGCGAAAAACCTGAAAAACCTTTGGTACATCAGAAAAGCCTGACAATATTAAGGCTTGAACACTGTTTTGGTTATTATAAATTTATACAACCATATTACAGAATTATCAATACTACTTAATGTAGCTAAAGATGGATTTTCCCTACAACCTAGAAATTCTTCTTCTAGTCATCCAGAGAATGCTGATAATGATATTGACTATAATAGAAAAAAAAAAAAAAAAGCGGCTAGGATACAGAATTCTGGACTGAAATTTTTTTATTTAAGTGGATTAAACATCACAAAATCTCAAAACTGTAAATGGCATGGATGTGGAGAGAATCCTCAAAGAACTCAAACTAGACCTCCCATTTGATCCTGTAATCCCATTATTGGGCATCTACCCAGAAGGAAAAAAATCCATTTACCACAAGGACACTTGCACTAGACTGTTTATCACATCTCAGTTTACAGTCACCAAAATGTGGAAACAGCCTAAACGCCCATTAATCCAGGAATGGATTAACAAGCTGTGGTAGATGTATATCATGGAATACAATTCAGCCATGAAAAAAGATGAAGACTTTACAACTTTTGTATTAACCTGGATAGAAGTGGAACACATTATTCTTAGTAAAGCATCACAAGAATGGAGAAGCAAGAATCCTATGTACTCAATTCTGATATGAGGACAATTAATAACCTAGTATACAATGGGGGGCAAGGGAAGGGGAGAGCAGAAAAAGGGAAGAGGGAAGGAGGGAGGAGGTGGGGGGGGTCAATGTGTGACACTCCTTTTGGGGGACACAATTATAAGAGGTACTTTACCTAACAAATGCAATCAATGTAACCAGGTTCGTTAGACCTCAATGAATCCCCAACAATAAAATAAAATAATATAAAGTAAAATCTGGTATGATCTAAATTGTTCATCAAAAGAGGAAAGACAAATGATGGCATATTCATACAATGGAACAATATATGGTAATTAAAATGAGTGAAACAGAGCTAATCTCCCCATATCAATACTAAAAATATAAAGTTGAACAAAGGAAACATATTACCTGTGGATATGTAAGGTATGACCCCCTTTACATGAGGTTTAGAAACATGCTAAAGAATTTACCTAGCGAGTAATAACAGGAAATTTTTGTAAATTTATAGGAAAATTATGAAAAAATATGTATAGAAATTATAAACCCAAAATTTCATAATTCTCTAGGTATTTATTTCTTAAAAATAGAAGACTTGAAAACTATGAAGAATCTTCCAGTAACCTTTATCATTGGAAGCAATAGGATTGGAGGTTATTCCAAATAAACCAAATGATACTATCCCAAAGAATCTCCTTGTCCCCTATTTCTCCTAGATAATCAGGTCCAATTATCCTTAGTCAATAGTTGTTCTTTTTGTCTGTGGTATGATCATCCCAAAATCGTTACATGAAAGAATTGAAGTTTAAATTAGTAAATGTTAGTGGGCCTAATCCCTTGTATACATGATCTAGTTTGAATATTTGTCCCCTTTAAAACTCATGCCAAAAATTTAGTTTCCAACTTTCCAACTTGACAGTATTAGAAAGAGGAGCTTTGGCCAGGCATGGTGGCTCATGCCTGTAATCCTAGCACTCTAGGAGGCTAAGGTGGGTGGATCACCTGAGCTGACAAGTTTGAGGCCAGCCTGAACCAGAGGGAGACCTCATCTCCAAAAATAGCCAGGCATTGTGGCAGGTGCCTATAGTCCCAGCTATTCGGGAGGCTGAGTCAAGAGAATCACTCACGCCCAAGAGTTTGAGGTTGATGTGAGCTGTGATGTCATAGCAGTCTACTAAGGGCAACAATGTAAGCCCCTGTCTCAAAAAAATAAAATAAAATAGGAACAGAATCGAGAACCAAGAGATGGATCCAGCTACTGACGGTTATTTGATCTTTGACAAGCCAATTAAAAACACTCAGTGGGGAAAAGATTCCCTATTCAACAAATGGTGCTGGGTAAACTGGCTGGCAACCTGTAGAAGATTGAAACTAGACCCACACCTTTCACCATTAACTAAGATAGAGTCTTACTGGATAAAAGATTTAAACTTAAGACATGAAACTATAAAAATACTTGAAGAAAGTGTAGGGAAAACTCTTGAAGAAATTGGCCTGGGTAAATATTTTATGAGGAGGACTCCCCAGGCAATCAAAGCAGTATCAAAAATACACTATTGGGACCTGATCAAACTAAAAAGCTTCTGCACAGCCA
>CAUYPK010057972.1:0-45229 GCA_963574355.1 Loris lydekkerianus | reverse complement strand
CGGAAGTAGCTCGATGGATCTGCTTCTAGTCAGGCTCGGGAAGTTGCACTAGGCCTCAGGCACATGGCAGGGCCCAATAATTCCCTCTTGTTTTTTGTATGGCGGAAAAACATAGCCCCTGTCTTAGGTTGCCTGCTCTTGCAGTTTCAGTCTTACCCGTCTATGGGGATACAAACATCAATGGTTTGGTCCCTGACAGACCATTTTTAATGTGAGTCATGCTATGTGAAAGATTGCAAATCTGAAGTTTTCATAGAGAAAGGGAACACCAAATGTTTGTAAGATTTGTTGCCAAAAATTCATTTATATAATTAAAGCAGTTGTTGTCCTTAAGGAAATGAATTAAAACTCTTGCTCTCAGCTGAAGGAGAAAGAATAAGCCATAATACCTGAAAGCATCTTAGAAAGCATTGGAGTGGAAAGGGCGGGAACTTTAAAAATAAGGACTGTAAAATCCACTTCTGTTCCCTTTTGTATGAATGGCAGTTTCTTTATTTGTACGGTGTGTGTGTGTGTGTGTGTGTGTGTGTTAATAGTTATCTTTGTAGGTAATCTGTTTTTTTTTTTGCGAGAGAGTCTCACTGTGTCGCCCTTGGTAGAGTGCTGTGGCGTCACAGCTCACAGCAAACCTCAAACTCTTGGGCTTAAGTGATTCTCTTGCCTCAGCCTCCCAGTAGTTGGTACTACAGGTGCCTGCCACAACGCCTGGCTATTTTTTGGTTGTAGTTGTCGTTGTTGTTTGGCAGGCCCAAGCTGGGTTCAAACCTACCAGCTCCTGTGTATGTGGCTGATGCCCTCGCTGCTGTGCTACAGGCCCCGAGCCTCTTTGTAGGTAATCTTAATATATGGATTGAATATATAACTATGTAGAAAATACCTATTAAAAATCTGAGACAGTTGGTGCCAATAAATGTTAGTATATATAAATCCAAATTGTGTTATTATTATTAAGAATAAAAATACTGTTGCTTGATTTTATTAGCCCTTCGCAGAGCTTCATACCCTTAAGCCTGTTTTGTCTCTGTGAATGGGCTTCTAAATTCTCCTCCCTGAGGGGAAGAGTTTTAAAGCAAGGTAAACAGTCAGCTGAGGTAAGGAATACCTAATGAGAGAGGTACAAAGTATTCACTTATTAATTCAATTAATGTTTATGGAGTACCTATTATATTTGAGCCTCTGTGTTAAGTGCTAGGAATAATGTGGTAAGCCAGACAAATCACATTTCTGACTTTATGGAGTTTATATTATAATGAAAGAGATAGACAATAAACTAGTAAAGTAAAAAAAAAAAAAAAAAACCCCAGGGACTGTAAAGAGGAAAAAGCAGGTTGTATGATAGGGAACATTTGAAGAGTGGGTATCCCTTTGGGTGAGGTATCAGAGATTCTTCTCTGAGGAAGTGACCTTTGAGTTGAGACCTGAAAAGTGAGGAGCCAGCAGCTTGAAGAACTGGGAGAAGAACTCTAAGCCAGTGCCAAGGCTTAAGATAGGAAAGAACTGTGTATGTTTGGGGAACCAGAAAGAGACCAGTATGGTTTCTTTCCTTCATCATTTTGTCCTACGTTTCCTGGTCTTTGGGAATATGAAAAAGAGGGAACTGTGAAAAATGGATAAAAGGTATAGTAAACACCTTGCAAATAAGTCTGTGTTCAGCATATATATTCTTAACAAATTTTCATTAGCTATAATGAATTATAAATTCTGTGAAATATAGTAGAGGCTTTAGGTATATACAATCCTAGGAACCACCCTGCCGAGGATGACTGTCAAACATGAGAGATTTGTTAGTTCTCAGGCAGTATATGATCTTTGTAGCATAGAATTCCAGTTGAGATGAGCAAAGAAGTTTATTTTAGGGAGCTATGATTTCATTTAAGAACACCTTTACTTTTTTAACTTTCTTTGAGTCTGTTAATTGCAGTAGTTTCCTCATGTTATTTCATAATACTTTATCACACACCAAAACTTTAAAAAGCCTATTGGCCAATGTTCTTATTTTTTTTCTTCTCTCTTTTCTTAACTTTTAAAGTGTCTCTTTTTTTCTACTGAAAGGTTTCTGCTGCTGATTATTTTAGTTGCTCCAATCGTAGGGGAAGTGTTGTCTCTGAGGTGGATGACATCAGTATCCCAGATTTGACCAGTGTGAGTGTATTGCACGGGGTGGTTATGTTGTCTCAGACTTGTAACTAACAGCTAATGCATTAGCTATTTTAAAATAAAAAGCTGGATTTACTGCTTAGAAGATATTTATTTGAACATACTAACAAAATATATTTGCTTTGTTTTGGGATGTATTTATTAATATATCCTTCTGAAAACCTTTTTTCCTACGGAAATTTTCCCTCTGAGAACTCATTAGCAGCTCCAATACTTATCAATATTTTGTCAATTCTGTTTCATCGATTTCTTTCCCTTTCTGTCCTTTTTTCTGAATTATTTTAAAGCATATCCCACATATGTCATTTTCTAATAAATAGTTACATATGTATGTCTGAGATTTTTTTCAGATCTATTATGCCATTATTATACCTAAGGAAATAAAAACATAATTTTTTTGTTTTTTTGAGACAGAGTCTCACTTTGTCACCCTTGATAGAGTGCTGTGGCATCATTGCTCATAGCAACCTTAAACTCCTGGATGCTCAAGTGAGCCTCTTGCCTCAGCCTCCCAAGTAATTTGGACTTACAAGTGCCTGACACAATGCCCATTTATTTTTAGAGATGGGGTCTCGCTCTTGCTCAGGCTGGTCTTGAACTTCTGAGCTTAGGCAATCCACCTACCTTGGCCTTCCGGAGTGTTAGGATTATAGGCATGAGCCACCGTCCTAGGCCTATAAACGTAATTCTTTTTTTTTTTTTTTTTTTTTTTTGAGACAGAGCCTCAAGCTGTCACCCTGGGTAGAATGCTGTGGCATTGCAGCTCACAGCAACCTCCCACGTTCTGGGCTCAAGCGATTCTCCTGCCTCCGCTTCCCAAGTAGCTGGGACTACAAGCATCTGCCACAATGCCTGGCTATGTTTTGGTTGCAGCTATCATTGTTGTTTGGCCGGCCTGGGCTGGATTTGAACCCGCCAGCTCAGGTGTATGTGGCTGGTGCCTTAGCCGCTTGAGCCACAGGCACTGAGCCTAAAAATGTAATTCTTTAATATAATCTGATAGCCAGTCCTTATTTAGACATTCCTGATTGGTTAAAAATATTCTTTTCCCTTTTGGTTTTAGTGAGTCTATAAAGTTGTAAGTGGGCTTTGAAAATTGAGTAATAAAAGATACTAGTTAGTAAAGTCACTAATTTGTGGTGATTGGAAATAATATGAATAGATTTTAAACATTTAGATAATGGCATCATTTTGAAAAAGTGAATTTGGGAAAGATTGTCCAGTAGAAATACCTTGGTGCGTTTGTTTTAATGAATAAACTCCAGCCAGCAGGTTAGAATCAATTGCTGATCTTAGAATCGGGCTGATATTCTCTCTGTGACACCTTCCCTCTGTTGCTTGCATTAATGTTCTTTTGCCCAGGGACCAATGCAGCACTTTTGAGGGGATGAGAGGCAGAATTTCTTTTTTTCTTTATTTTATTTTATTCTATTTTGACACAGAGTCTCACTCTGTTGCCCAGGCTAGAGTGGTATGGTATCAGCCTAGCTCATAGCAACCTCAAACTCCTGGATTCAAGTGATCTTCCTGCCCCAACCTCCTGAGTAGCTGGGAATAAAGGCACTCATCATGATTTCTGGCTAGTTTTTTTTTCTATTTTTAGTAGAGATTGGTCTCGTTCTCACTCAGGCTGGTGTCCTGAGCTTAAAAGATCCTCATGCCTCGTCTTCCCTAGCATTACAGGCATGAGCCACCATGCGTGGCCTGAGAGGTAGCATTTCTTAATAGAAAAGTTGGACATAAATTTTTTAATAAAGAGATAATATTTATAATTAGCACTTCAATGATTGTATTTAAATAGCCTTTTCTGGACTATCTTAATCTTAGTAAATAGTCTTAAATGTGGATTCCAGATCTTTGCTTCTCAAATCTGGCTGTGCAACCAAATGTATGTTTTCAGGCTGATACATTGTAACTTCTGAGCTAGGAGTTGCTGAAAAAGGGTTCCAGCAAGAATATGTAATATTTATGGATTCTAGCCTCTTGCTTTCTTCTCCTTTGGCTTTGTTCCTGTTCTATAAGTTAAGCTGCAGTAAAGGAAATAAATGTAAATGTCTTAACTTAAATTTTGCTGATTATTAATAATTAAATACATTTTCTGAGCCATTTTTGCTTTAGGAAATTATGAAAATTGATTAGTCTCTCTTTTGGTTGGTGAATTGAGATTTTTTTTTTTTTTCAAACTGTATTTGAATAGTATTATCAAGTCAGTGTATGTAAATTAGAAGTTAACCAAGGATTAGGATCTAGTGACTACATTAAACAAACTAAACTATAAATACTTTAACTACATTTTATTACTTTAATGTAGTACAAATGATTAAATTTTATTCCATTTACAAAGGTTTTTCAGCATCTGGCAGATTGTCAGCATCATAATACCAGCTTGTCATTACACTGCAGCTATGTAGAACTCTAGGCTTTTAGAACCCCCTTGAGGCTTTTAGAATAGCAGGTTTCAACTAGCTTTGTATTTAAATGGCAGATAGCACATAATATACCACAAGTCTCAGAAGTAAGAACTAAAGAGTCTCTGAGTGGACTGGGGCATGATTGCTCTGGGTATTTTTTGCTGGCTTAACAATCCCGGAGGTTTGGTGCATGATCAGTTTGGGTTGCAACAATTGGGATCTGTCAGAAGATAGTGAAAGTCATAGACTCAACATTGCTGTGGACTATTTCAGTGATGCAACATCTGAAATGTAAGATTCTTCCAAGGTGACATTCTGTTAAAAAAAAAAAAATGGGTGGGTTTTGGGAGTCATTTTTGTGAGAGGTGTGTATGAGGAATGGTTTCAAGTAGATTTAAAAGATTTATGTTTTAATTTTGAATGCTGTTTGCTTTTCTCTTTAATTCATTAGCAGAAAAGAGTTGGAAAATACTCTAAGGAAAAAAGGCAGTTTATTCAGATACAGTATTTCTTTCACCTTGAAGAATAACACTTTATATATTAGGCAGTACATTTTACTAGTACAGATGTGATAGAGGATTAATACTGTATTAGAAAACAAGTTTCGACCACTATCATTACCTGTTTTAAAAGTTTCGTATATTCTTTAAAAAAAAATCAAAGTGAACTAAAAACAATTTTGTTTTGAGAGTGTTACATATAGCAAGAAGTAACAAAAAGTTAAATATTTAAAAATAGAACTTGTAGTATTTGTGTTACCAATTTGGTACTTATAATAGAAGGTGTTCATAAACATGAACAGTAAAACATTCAAATAGGAGGAAGTTAGGGTAAAGTGATGTGAGGAGAGCCAGAAATACTGATTTTCATATTTTAATAATTAACTGAGAAAGATTTGCAATCTCTTCTCTAGATCAGGCTGAGAGGGTTGGTTGGAGTTAAAGTCTGGGTATATTTTCACTTACTTAAATCCTTGTGTGACTTTTTTCCTCTAGTGGTGATTGAGACAGTATATGCAGGTAAATGGTATCAACACTGGATACAATTCACAAAATTCACAAAACTCACATTTAGATTTAGCTCTGACATTTGGTAGTCGTTTAATCTTCAGTAACATCTTTCACTTCTGAATTTTTTTCTTTAGCTATAAAGTCAGGGTTTTAAAATGGATTTCTAAGGTAGCTCCCTTGAAACACTGCCTGAAACAACCTTAAGGCTTATCCATAGAAGATAGGTTAATTAACGTATGCTAAGGTGACATAATAGGGTACTTTGAAACTGTTAAAATAAATGAGGTAAGTCTGTTAGTACATAGGGGGTGTGATTCATTTATTCATCCAACAAATTTTGAGTTCTTCTATGTGTTGGGTGACAATGAGCGACATCAGTCAATAAATGCATAAATACACTCAAGAAGTAATAAATGCTTTGAAGAAAAATGAAGTGTCTTCTCAAATCTTTGAGACTTGGTAAGGGAGGAAAGAAGATATAGAATGTGTGTGGTATACTGTTAGAATTTTTTGTATACTTCGGAGTTGATTGCCCTTGAAAATGGGTATGGTGTGGTAGGGAGAGAGGCCTAACATACCCTTTTGTGCTGTTTGATTTTGTGGGGGAGGCTATGTGTGTGTGTATTACTTAAAAGAAAAATCCAAATCCAAAAAGTCCTTAATGATGTGAAGGAAAATATTTTGATGATATTTAACATACTTTATTGCAATTGGACCTTTTTTGGCTGAGTGTACTAGTGTTATCTATGTGTCCTGTGTCCTAATGCTGTATAGAAATAGCTTTTGGGCTTTTCCTTTTATCAGATTTTTCCCTTCGAAATGTACAAGCTTTTTTATATTAACATTTGCCGTGCTAAAACATCGAGTTTATATATAGCTTTCTTTAATATGTTTTAAATACCATGAAAAGAAAATTTACCTAAAAGTTCTAAACTTTTGAGTAAACACAGTTTGCTTACTCCATGCCTTTTTTAGGTTGAGAAGTAAAGTTCTTGACATTCGGTCTGATGTGAAACTGAGTTTTAGTATGTTTATTTTTAGGTTTCAAACATTGAATTTGGAGAACTCAAATAAGATTACTTATTTATTTCCCCCTCAAAATTACCATGTTACGCATCTTTCCTGATTTTTATCTGTGTTCTTTTCTAGTTGGATGAAAAATCTGACAAACAATATGCTGAAAATTACACCCGAGTGAGTATATAAATTCCTAAGGGAATTAAATTCTCAAGGTTGATTAAACTATCTGTGACTTGTTCATTCTTTATTCACAATTGGTCTGATGGAGTTACTCTTTCTCCTTTCATCTGTTTCTTGTATTTGACCCTCCAAAATTCCTCCAAAGTTAAATCATGTGAAGCCCTGGGAAGAGAAGAGATACTAAGTTTTATTTCCTTGAATGTCATCTTGTAAGCTTTTGGCTGGTCTTTGGTTTTAAGGAGTCATTAAATACTAAAAATGAGGTGTCTTTGGGGATGATAGTGACAAACTCTGAGACTTTAATTTTTTTCTTTTATAGATTAAAATATTTCTTGACATAAAATAACTTTTTCTTAGGAGTTGCCTTCTGTTAAAGTCTCTTACTTCTAAAAGTATTTTTAGAAAGTCAGTTAGAGAAATGGTTTATCAGGATTAGTTTTATGCGATACCCAAGAAAGATAAATCAGCTCTGTCCAATAAAAGTTTAAACTTAACATGTATGCTTAGACTTGTGACAACAAGTTTATGTAAGTTTATTTTCTGGTAGCCTCATTTAAAAAATAAAAAGAAACAGGCAAAATTAAGTAATATCTTTTATTTAATCCAAATATCCAACATATTCCAAAATACAGTCAATATGAAAAATTACTAATGAGATATAGTTCATTCTTTTTTCCCACAGTAAGCCTTCAAAATCTGGTATATATTTTATACTGAATCTCAATTTGAACTAACCACATTTAAAATGCTCAATATCTACATATGGCCAATGGCTAGTATATTGGACAGCCCAGATCTATGCCATTTATTAATCTATAGCATAATCTCACATTTAGACTAATTTTGGGAAGAGCAGTCTAAATTCATAGTGATATGCAGTGTTGCTGCTCTCAGCTCCAAATTGTATCTCCATCTTTTTCAGAAGTATTAGAAAAAGAGGAAAAATTTAAGAAGCAGTTTCAGGAACTAAAAAATAGGGAAAAGGCTGACTAGCATAATATTAATAGTTAAGAAGTTCTAAAACTTCTTTAGATTTATCTGATATGCTCACTCCACTGTTGTTTATAACAGAGCAAAGATAAACCAAAAAGAAAGAACTCGCATAAAAACTGTTTCCTTGTTGGTTATTATGAATTCCAGATTTTGATAAAGTATTTGAGTTAATGAAATTATGCTTAGTATGCCTGGCCCCTTCTCCGGGGATACCCCTTCTCCGGGATACCTCTTCTCCAAAGCCAATATAAATTGCCTATTGATTACACTTGGCAACTTCCTCACCTGAAGCCAACATTTTCCCCCCGCCACCCTGCTCCGTTTTAAGTTTCCATGGTAAACATTTTTAAGAAACAAGACTTACTCTACCAAACAAATGCAAACAATGTAACCTAGTTGTCTGTACCCTCATATTAATCTGAAATTAAAAAAAAAAAAAGAAACAAGACTTAGAATTGTTATATTTCTTTCTCTTCAGCCTTCATCTCGAAATTCTGCCTCAGCAACAACCCCTCTAAGTGGCAACTCATCCAGACGAGGAAGTGGGGACACCAGTAGCTTGATAGATCCAGACACCTCATTAAGTGAATTGCGGGTAAAACACAGTTTTTCGTTTGATTTTTAAAAGCAGTATTTTGGTTTCTTGGTAGTATACTAGAACTTTTAACATGTAATGTGACTTAGTAGAAAGAAGGAATATGAGTTTTTTTAAAAAACATTGTTTATACACTTAAAAAATATGACTCAGGTGTTACAGAGCCTGAAAGGAAAGATTCATTAATTTTTTTAACTTCCTGAAAATTGGATGGTATTGGAATGAGCTCTGCTACTTTATAAATGCCAAATAAATTTTGTAATGTATGTAAAAGTAGTTCTTTCTGAACTGGCCATATTTTAAATGGAAAATCTGTACAATGAACCAGATTGTGGCAATTTTTTAAATTTTATTTTTATTTTCCTGGATTTTTTTTGAGTTAGAGTGTTATTCTGTGATCCAGGCTAGAATATGGTAGCATGATCAGAGCTCACTGTAACTTTGAATAAGAGGCTCAAGGGATCCTCCTGCCTCAGTCTCCCAAGTAGCTGGGACTATTGGAGCACTCCACTGTCATTGGCTAATTTTGGGGGGGGGGGTAGAGATGGAGTCTCACTATGTTGCCCATGGTTCAAGTGATCCTCCAACTGTATGTAGCTTCCCAAAGTGTTGGATTATACACATGAGTCACTGCACCTGGCCCCAGACTGTGGGAATTATTAATCTTTTGAGCTATTATGATGTTATTTGACCGTTGGAATACTGTTATCTTTCAGTGTTTCATAGTTATAAGTGTAATGATATTTGGGTAACAGAAATACCTGAGATAAAGAAAACCTTATTTTACCCATTACTTGAGTCTCTGTCCTTACTAAGGTTTTCTTTTAACTGGGGACAGAGTCTTGCTCTGTTACCCGGGCTAATGTGCAGTGCCATCATCATAGCTCACTGCATCCTCAAACGCCTGGGCTCAATTGATCCTCCTGCCTCATCCTCCCCAGTAGCTGGCGCTACCAGGGAGAATCATCATGCCCAGCTAATTTTTACTATTTTTACTAGAGAGGGGCATCTGCTTTTGTTCAACCTGGTCTCAAACTCCTGATGTCACAGGATCCTCCTGCTTAAGTCTCCCATAGTGCTGAGATTACAGGAAGGAGCCACCAAATCCACCCCTTGTTAACCTGTTTATTTGGAAGATGAGAACTTTAGAACTACATTTGAATGTTTGATGAACCTGCTATTTGTGAGAAATGGGGGAATAGTAATGAGAGAAATAGCATTAATTAATTCAATATTTATGAGCATTTGGCCCTGGAGATTTAGATAGCAAAACACATTCTGGCCTTTAGAAGGTCACTGTCTCATAGGGAAAACAAATGAGAAAACTTGGTAAAACAAGGTGATGTAATACTATGGGTAATAGCAAAAATGTTAAGGTAATTCAGAAAAAAGTCATCTAAATTGGACCAGGAAAAGATAACAAAACTTTTCAGAAAAGGCAGACTCTGGGCTAAGGTTTGAAGGAAGAGGAAAAAATTAACCAAGCAAAGAAATTGAAAGGGGAAGGCTTTCTCAGTGAGAGATGTATTCAGAGAATCAGCAAGTTATCTGTACAGCAAAGTTGTCAGAGGGAGAGATGAGGTGGATGAGAGAGAAGGCTGGGGAGGTAGTGAAGGGCCAAATTGGAAGTGTCTTATCTGCTAGCCTGAAAGGAATTCAGTTTTATCTTGAGAACTACAGGATATCAAATAGGAGAATGATACTACCTGATTTACATTCTTAAAGATTACTTTGAACACAGTTTGGAAGAAGCATTGGAGCCCAGAAGAATAGTAACCCTGTGGTTGAACAATGAGAATGAGATGAGCAAATCAAAATTGTAACGGGAAAATAATTAAGAAACTTGCTCTGACGTAAATATGAGACTGGGAGTTGGTTGGGCAGTAGGTAGGAGAAATAGAAATTTAAGAGAAGGTATGCTTTCTTTTAAAGATGAGATTATGATTTTCATTGGTTGGATTGAGCCAGTAGAGAGAGAAATTAAAGGTTGAGAAAGGAGAGAGGATAGCTGACAGAGCAAAGTGGGTGAGACCAGAGTCCAGGGCTCAGATGGATGGGTTTGCCTAGACTGGAGGTCCTCTCCTGCTGACACAGTAGATGAAGTAGGGAAGGTGGTGACTGAGTAAGATTGTGGGTAGGATAGGAAGGGGAGTCTGGCTTGTGAAATAGGCTTCCTGTAAAGTGGACTGGAGTTAGGGGAAGATGGAGAGGTTTGAAACAGCAGAGAAGGAGAGCTGACTCCTGCTAGCATGGGTGTGATTATGAAGGTGTCATTATTTGTGTACTAGTATGTACATAGTACTTACGATGTAGTAGGCAGAAGTGCTGGACGAAAGTTGAATAAGATAAACTCTTGCCTTTAGGTGTATGACAAAAGGGTATGAAGACAGGCCATCCAGCCTTAGACTTAGCTTGCATATGTCAAACCACTTGTTGCTTGCTTTTCTTTCATGAGAGAATGACCTTCTTGAAGGAATTGAGATTTTTTTTTTTTTGTATCCTAGCACCTGGCTCCTAATAGGCCTTCTGTAAAAATCAGTTGAATGAATCAATGAGTAAAAGACAAACCTACTCAGTAAGGAAAGAAGGGGGCAGGGAAAGTATAATACCAGAAATGTGTATAGTCAGCCTTTAATAGTTGATCCCGCCTGTAAATGCAAAATTGTATTTAGGAATCCATGGCAGTTATTTCCAACCGAAGTCAGGTACCTACCTACAATAAACCTTACAGAACTGGGTTGGGCACAAGAGAAACCAAATTTTCCATTTAAAATTTGACCTATTTAACTTTTCTTACAAGGGTTATGGTAACATTTGTAGCATATGCTTTTCTCATTGTTTAAATGGTGTTCTCAGGATAGAATATTTCATTTGACATTGTGTTCAAAACGGTTATGTTTAATTTCCCTCCCTTTACTCCCTTTCTTACAAGTGTAGTCAGTGACCAAATCATTGAAAGAAAACTTTGTTCATATCCATTTATTATATTTTTGAAAACCGATGCATGTATCTGTAAAATTTGATGCTTACAATTAATTTGCGATATATTTTTTAGTTTCACATGAAACATTATGCTAAAAATTATTTAAGTGGTTTAAAAAATTTGAACAGTTATGTATTAAAAGTTATGATATATATATCTTTTTATACAGTCCTTTGCCCCTTGCTCTGTAGTTTTCAGTAGAATTTAATACAAACACAGTATTTAACACTAGATTGATTATTTCTTACTTTTGCCTCAGCCCCACTATCATCTGACCTGTTTGCCCCTTTCAGTGGTTCAGAGTAGGAGTTATGTTTTTATACTTGGATTTCTCTTCCGGAGTATACAAAAGCAAATCGTATCATCTGATTCCTTTGAAACTTAAGATATGTTTGTGCATGGTTTTATGCAATCGTTCATTCCTATGTCCTGCAGGATATCTATGACCTTAAGGACCAGATACAGGATGTAGAAGGGAAATACATGCAGGGCCTTAAAGAACTAAAGGTATCAGGGCCCATTCTGCAGCCCACGCATGCTCTGTATGCAGAAGTATTGGTAATGGTGGTTTCATGAATTCTATTAACCAGCTGCACATAGCTTTACTAACAGTGTTTGTCTTTCAAGCATGTGCTTAACCTGCAAAGCATTGGAAAAATGAACTTTCAATCTCTGCTTATGTTTAAATGTTTAGTATGGTTTTTGGAATATTCAGCAGAAGGTATTATTCCTTCTAGTTTTTGTTTCTGTTTTTGTTTGAGACAGAGTCTCCCTCTGTTGCCCTCGCTGGAATTCAGTGGCATCATTATAGCTCATTGCAACCTCAAACTCCTGGGCTCAAGAGATCCTCTTACCTCAGCCTCATGAGTAGTTGGGATTATATGTATTTACCACTATGTCCGGTTGATTAGTTTTCTATTTTGAGTAGAGATGGGGTCTTACTCTTGTTCAGGCTTGTTTCAAACTCCTGACCTCAAGTGATCCTACTGCCTCAAGTGATCCCAGAGGATTATAGGCGTGAGCCACCATGCCTGCTCTATTCTGTATACTTTTTTTTTTGCAATTTTTGGCTGGGGCTGGGTTTGAACCCGCCACCTCTAGCATATGGAGTCAGTGCCCTACTCCTTTGAGCCACAGGCGCCACCCATATACTGTATACTTTTTATAACTTGGAAAATACTTGCAAAATTTAAAGTGAACAAATACCTAAGAAAAAACCCTAAGAATATTTTTATTGAGAATTGGACCTTAAAATTCTTCCAATGTAAATGAAAAAAGCATTACCTATTTCTGTTACTAGATTCAGTCGGTATTAAATGTGGGAGGAAGAAGCAACTGAGAGAGTATTATTATAAATATCCCTTGTGGAAGAAGGAAACTTAAGGCAAGAGTCCTCTATGTTTTGTTTAGATTTGTTTTAAATTTAAAAGTCAAAAAGAATTACACAGATCTAGTGTCTTAAAGAATTTGTAAGTAAATTTGAGTGGGATTTATCTTTTCCCAGAAAGAATAGCTACCATTTATTTAATAGGGAGTCTTTCCCCCAGTGTAAGTTCTTGTTTGGTTTATCAAAGATTAGGTGGTTATAAGATGTTAGTTTTATTTCCTGATTTTCTGTTCAATTCCAAATGTCTATGTCTCAATTTTTGTGCCAGTACCATGTTGTCTTGACCACTATGGCCTTGTAGTACAACCTAAAATCTGCTATGGTGTTGCCCCCAGCTTTGTTTTTATTACTAAGAACTGCCTTAGCTATACAGGGTTTATTCTGGTTCCATACAAAACGAAGAATCATTTTTTCCCAAGTCTTGAAAATTATGATGTTGGTATTTAATAGGGATGGCATTGAATCTGTAGATTGCTTTGGGAAGTATAGACATTTTAATAATATTGATTCCTCCTACCCATGAGCATGGTATATTCTTCATTTGTTAATGGCCTCGGCAATTTCCTTTCTTAGGGTTTCATAATTTTCTTTATAGAGGTTCTTCATGAACCCTTTTGTTAGGTATATTCCTAGGTATTTCATTTTCTTTGAAGCTGTGGTAAATGAGTTGTGTCCTTAATTAGATTCTCAACTTGGCTGTTATTGACGTATACAAAAGGCTATTGACTTTGGACATGGATTTTTATATCCTGAGACATTATTGTATTTTTTTTTTTTTTTTTTGCAACTTTGGCCAGGGCCAGGCTCGAACCCACCACCCTGGGTATATGGCGCCGGCACCCTACTCCTTGAGTCACAGGTGCTGCCCACATTACTGTATTTTTTTGATGACTTCCAGGAGTCTTGTGGTTGAGTCTTTAGGGTTCAAGAGTCTTACCCTGTTATTCTAGGTAGAGTACTATAGTGTTGTGGCTCATAGCAATCTCAAACTCTTTGGGTTTGAGCAATCATCTTGCCTCAGCCTCCCAAGTAGCTGGGACTACAGGTGCCTGCCACAATGCCCAGTTTTTAGTGTAGACAGGTTCTTGCTCTTGCTCAAGCTGGTCTTGAACTCCTGAGCTTTAGCAATCTACCTGTCTCAGCCTTCCAAATTGTTAGGATTATAGGTGTGAGCCACTGTGCCTGACCTGAGATTAAAATCATTAAAATACCTTGCAACTTAAATTTAGAAGTCTTTTCTGGTCTATTATTTAAAGGAAGATTACATTGCATTAACTTTATGTCAAATTTATCGTGTTACATATTTTGTCCATGCATCTATCTATTACTTTGAGCTATCTTGGATTCTGGTTTTCATGCAGTTTTGCACTTCAGTTGCATTGAACTTCAGTAGCAATGAAGGCCTTTTTATGCCGTTAGCCTTTCAGATGAATGAGAATCATTTTAAATTCTGCATTAAATTTAGATACCACTAAATTTAGACCGTTATACAATTGACTTCGCTTATGTTATTTTGCTTTTTAAACTGTGTAATTATTTTCATTTTAATGTCTAAAGTATGTAATGTAAGGGCCAGAACTTCATTCCAGACTCAATTTTATAAATTCTCGATTGGCTAGTGAGGCCAGTATATGTTACTTGTTCTTGTCTTGGTTCTGGCAAGGCTTCGTTCCTATCCTCAATGGTCATCTGATCAAATGGAATTATGTTTCTCATCTTCTTCAGCTGTTGCTCATATTCCTCAATCATGGCTGTTGAGAGAGACACAAACTCAGCACAAGTTTTCACATCTTCTTTTTCTTCATCATTCACTTTATCCTCTGGTACAGGAACCTTGAGGGCATTAAACTTTTTCTCACAGTTACCTACCTATAAAGCCTGCCTTTGCCACGTTGACTTTGTAGTAAGCCCAGTCAATAGCTGGTGGATTCTCAGGTAGAGTTGGCAATTTGGAGGTGAAGGCATCATTTCAAGATTTTAGAGAATTAGCAATAGCCTTTTGGTTTCAGGATATGATCTCTCCAAAAGCTAC
Source organism: Loris lydekkerianus (assembly GCA_963574355.1). NCBI lineage: Eukaryota > Metazoa > Chordata > Mammalia > Primates > Lorisidae > Loris > Loris lydekkerianus. Next base: position 30,461 of record CAUYPK010057972.1, on the reverse strand, counting down.
CGAATCAGTGGCTTTTTGCCCAGCCTTCTTAGGATCCTTCACTGACCCTGATGGCCCACCTGTGTTCTTTATTTTGGTTAAATTTGTTTCCAATCCTAGTTTAAGTCATGCCTGTCAACCCAATTCTGGTTTATGGAGCATTATTAAAAAGTATGTGTGTATGTGTATGTACCGTATATACTTGAGTAAAAGCCGAGTTTTTCCGGCACAAAATTTGTGCCGAAAAACCCGAACTCGGCACAAATTTTGTGCCAAAAAAACTCGGCTTATACTCGAGTATATAGGTATATATGTATCTTTATTGAGATACATATGAATATATACAAATGTCATAAAAATTTACCTATTTATTTATTTATGAGATAGAGCCTTGCTCTGTCACCCTAGGTAGAATGCAGTGGTATGCTCATAGCTCACAGCAACCTCAAACTCCTGGGCTCAAGTGGCCCTCCTACCTCATCCTCCCCAGTAGCTAAGAGTGTAGGTGTGCATTATTATACCCAGCTAATTTTTTTCTGCTTTTGTTAGAGATGGTGTCTGGCTTTTGTTTAGGCTGATCTTGAACTCCTGACCTCAGGCGATCCTCCTATGTTGTTCTCACAAAGTGCCTGGCCTCAAGTTTAGCCATTTAAAATGCAGAGTTTATTGATGTTTTAGATAGTATAGTCACAAAGTTGTACAACCATCACTACAATTCAATTTTAGAACATTTTCATCATCTTGGAAAGAAACCACATACTCCCTGGCAGTCATTCCCTGTTCTTCCTTTTTACTCCTACTTACATCCTGAGCAGCCACTAACTTTCTGTCTCTATAGATCTTCCTGTTCTGGAGATTTTACATAAATGTAGTCATATAATATAAGTTTTTTGTGATTGGCTTCCATTTAGCATAATGTTTTCAAGATTCATCCATGTTGTAATATATGTCATTATTTTTTTTTTAAATAGCTGGATGGTATTTCACTGTATGGATTTACAGCGTTTTGTGTATCCGTTTGTCAGTTGATAGGCGTTTGGGTTGTTTTTATTTTTTGGGCTATTATGAGTAATGCTAGTGTGAACGTTTATGGATAAATTTTTGTTTAGAGATACATTTTTATTTTTCTTGGGTAGATGGCTAGGGCTGGAATTGCTGGGTCACACAGAAATTCTGTTTAACATGTTGAGGAACTGCCAAACGTAGTTGCACCATTTTACATTCCCACCCCAGCAATGCATGAGTTTTCAGTTGCTCTATGTCCTCACTAACACTTGTTATCTGTTTTCTGTCTTTTTGATTATAGACTGTAGCCATTCTAGTGGGTATAAAGTGGTATCTCAATGTGGTTTTGATGTACATTTCCTTAATGATTAATGATAATGATTGCATGGCTTTTTGGCTATTTGTGTATCTTCTTTGGAGAAATACCTATTCAAGTTCTTGGCCATTTAAAAATTGGTTTACGTGTCTTTTATTGTTGAACTATAAGAATTCTTTATATATTCTGGATATAAATCTCTTATCATATTTACAAATATTTTCTTCCATTCTACGGATTGTCTTTTTACTTTCTTGATATCATTTACAACATGAAAGTTTTACATTTTGTATTTTGATGAAGACTTTTTTTTTTTTTTGTAGATAGTGTTTTTGGTGTTATATCTAAGAAACTATTGCCCATCCCAAGGCCATGAAGATTTAGTCCTATATATTCTTCAAGGAGTTTTATAGTTTTAGCTCTTAAACTTAAATCTGTGGTCTATTGTGAATTAATTTTTGCATATGGTGTGAGGCAGGAGTCTAACTACATTCTTTTGTATGTGGGTATCCATTTGTCCCAACACCATTTATTCTTTTGCCATTGAGTTACATGGACACCCTTGTCAAAATTAACTGATCATAAATGTAAGGGTTCTAGGCTCTTAATTCTGTTTCATTGATCTTGTTTTGTGAACATTCTCACTAGTATTTTTTGAATTTATTTCCAGAAGTGATTAAATTTTCCCTATGAAAATATTTTTCTTTTTTGCTTAAAAAAAAGTTGCTAGGCATAGTAATTAATTTAAATGCAGTTATTTAAAAACATACACACTTGTAAGCTACGTAAGCTATTTTAGGCAGAAAACTTTGAGGAATAAAAAATATCAGGGATTATTTGGTAGTTCATTTTTTAGTATTCATTTTTGTTTTACTTGTTTACAAATGACTAAAATCTGGAAAATTGCTAGAAAAAACTTTGCACATTTATATTGGCTTTCTTATTCAGGACAGAAAGTTCTGAAAATAGATGTCTAAGAAGTGGCAAAATTGCACTGGGTATGAAGTTTACCTGTATAAAGAGAGACTGCATTCTTTTGGATCCCTACATTTTGAACATCAATTTATTGTTACAAACTGCAAGAGTAATATTTCTAAAAATATTGATGAGTCTTCATTTTATGACTTACAAATACATGGTGTCTGTGCTCTTTTTTGTCTTTTCCGAGGCTATATTGCTGCTTGATTTTGTTTTCTTGAGGGTCAGAGAGCACGTATTGTTCTTAAAAAGGCGTTATTGGCTTATTATCATTCTCTTGTTTTATGTGCATGTCACTAAACTAGCAGTTCCTCAAACTGCTTATATTTTGCAAAAATGCATATTTATGTGTTTGTGCCAGTGCTGTAATTTCCTAATATATTGCATATATGTGCCAATCATATTTTAGATATCAGGCTGATGACTTTAACTCTTATTTAGGAGTCTTTGTCTGAAGTAGAAGAAAAATACAAGAAAGCCATGGTTTCCAATGCGCAGTTAGACAATGAGAAGAACAATTTGATCTATCAAGTAGACACACTCAAGGATGTTATTGAAGAGCAAGAGGAACAGATGGCAGAATTTTATAGAGAAAATGAAGAAAAATCAAAGGTAATTGTTTATTTTGTATTAAACTATTCTTACATCAGAAAATAAAAACCTACCATTTTAAAAGTAGTGGGATTGATGGAAGATTGCAGCATACTCTCTTGGGAATGATGTTTTAATCAAAACTGATCCAAGGAAATTGACAGTATCATATGATACTGAAATATTTTTCTTTCTTAATTTTTTTTTTTTTTTTTTTTTTTTTTGACACACAGTCTCACTATATCACTCTCAGTAGAGTGCTGTGGCATCATGGCTGAAAGCAACCTCAAACTCTTGGATTTAAGCGATTCTCTTGCCTCAGCCTCTCAAGTAGCTGGAACTGCTGGCACCTGTTACAACACCTGGCTATTTTTTGTTGCAGTTGTTTTAGCTGTTTAGCTGGCCCAGGCCAGGTTTGAACCCGCCACCTTTGGTGTATGTGGCTGGCATTGTAACCACTGTGCTATGGGCGCCGAGCCATCTTTTTTAGTTTTTAAAAAATTTATTCTATTTTCTTAAAGAAAAGCTTATGTCCTCTTTTGGGTTTTTGCAACTAGAATACAACTCAAGTTTTATCTTTATTTTCTTTCTCTTAATTAGGGCAATTACGGTTAACTAATTATGGTTCAAAAGAGCCTGTTTTCTAAATAATTACAGAGAATTCTTTAACCAATTATTTAAAAACAGCACTGTGAGTCAGAAATTGACAGATGTTTTCTTTAGAGGTTGTAATGTTAAAATGTACAAATGGAAAATAACAGCCAATGTCCAAGGTCCAGATTTGCTCTTTGATAACTGCAGAGAACTAATTAAGTTCTTTTAAAAGCTTATTGGACTTAGACTTCTTAAAGTGTTGGTGGCAATCCAAGCAGAGGATCAACAGAATGTCTGATAATTCTGATATTATCAGAATGTCAGAAATGAGATACTACTTTATTGCCAAGATAAAAAAAAAAAAATTCAGCAAATAATTTAGGAAATGTGTATTGATAAATTGTTAGAAAAAACAATTTGAAGTTGCACAGGATAAAGGGAGAAAAGCTGTTTATATAATATGTAAGGGGCCGGCATTATTACTGTAGTCTTTATGGGGATATTTTTTCCCTTGAGGACTAGAAATCCCCATTCCAGTCTATTTTGATCATGTTCAAAAAGTGTTAGGAAGTATTTGCCAGGAGTTTGGGGGAGGGAAGGATAAATAGGCTGAACATGGAGGAATTTTAGGACAGTGAAACTATTCATATGATACTATAATGGTGTGTATGTTATTACACATTTGTCCAAACCCATAAAATATACCAACACCAAGAGTGAACCTTAATGTAAACTACAGTCTGTGGGTGATAATGATGTGTCAATGAGGTTTATTGATTAACACAGATATACCATTCTCCTGGGGATGGTGGTGTTGATAATAGGGGAGACTCTGAATGTGTGGGGACAGGATGGGATGTATGTGGGAACTCTCTGTATTTTCTATTTGATTTTGCTGTAAATCTAAAACTGCTCTAAAAATCAGGTATATTAAAAATATGTTAGGATAAGAAGACTTGTGTTTAAATAGGTGAAAAAGAGGCCCCTGCGTATTTTTATATTGGACGTTTGGTGGTTTATTGAAGAGCATGATTTGGTGGCAATAGGTTTTCTCTGATTTCTTTTTGTATTGATGGGCCATTTTTGGAGATTCTGTGCCATCGTACTTTACCTAGAATCCTATGAACTCCTTTTTTTGCTTTCTCGCACATTTTTTATGTCTCTTTTCTAGCTCTGTTTTTAGCAAATTAGAGGAAAATCTCATGCTAAAGATTTGTTGGTACTAAAATGAGTCATCTTCCTATCTTAGATGTCGTCAAGCATTTAAAAAAATAACCCTCCTCTATGATCAACTGTTTTAACCAACTTAGTTTTTCTTTCCATCATTTTCTAAGATACAGAGATTCTTCGAGTGTATAGAGATTTTTACAAATCTTGTACTTTTCAAACTTGAAATATATAAACTTTTCTAAATATTTTGAAAATCTGCTTCAGATACTGTGATGGAGAGGCTTTGCAATAGTATCTCTGTCTAACATAACTTTATTCTGAGGGCTTTTGTTCTAGACCAGTGTTTTTCAATCTTTTTTATCTTGTGGCTTACTTGAACCGATAGTTCAACTTCCTCAGAACACTTAATATGTTGATTTAAAAAAAAAAAAAAAAGAGTATACTGGCTCAACGCCTGTGGCTCAAGCGGCTGGGGCGCCAGCCACATACACCTGAGCTGGCGGGTTCAAATCCAGCCCGGGCTGCCAGGCAATAATGATGGCTGCAACCAAAGAATAGCTGGGAGCTGTGGCAGGCACCTGTAGTCCCAGCTACTTGGGAGGTGGAGGCAGGAGAATCTCTTGAGCCCAGGAGTTGGAGGTTGCTGTGAGATGTGATGCCATGGCACTCTCTGTCTCAACAAACAAACAAACAAAACAGTATGCTTAATTATGCTTTGAACTTCTTTGGAAAACAATTTAAAATTTTCTCTAAAAATTTTCATGGCACACTAATGTGTTGAGGCACACCGGTTGAAAATCACTGTTCTAGACAGATACTATCTCATGCATATTCATATGTTCATATTTAGAGACAAAGAAGCCAGGTACTCTGCATTTCATTATAGCAGCAGATGGTGAGAGTAGAGAAGGACCATTCAATAACAACAATAATGATATAATATTAATAACATTTTCAAAATGCCCTTAATACTTCTAGCTGGAATTATAATAACTGTACCTGTGTTTTAAATATTGTCATTATGATTACTTTTTAGAACAGAATTCCTGATTGGGAATGTCTTGAATATATTTTTCTCTTCTTAATGGCTATTCACTTTAATAGGGAATTAGCTTATCTAAGATTTTAAAAATATGTTTTATTATGGATTTTAAACATATGAAAGTGTAGACCAAGGAATGTAATGAACCCTTCTCTTGCCTTCCGGTCACCATCAACCTATGGTCAGCTTTGCTCTCTTCATTTCCCCCACTCCCATTTTTTAATGTATATTTTGATATTAAGCATTCCATATTTTAATGTATATTTTGATATGGCTCTCCGGGCAATATGGATTCTCTCTCCCCACCCCACGGCCCCCTTTTTTTGAAAACAGAGGTCTCACTTTATTACCCCAAAGTAGAGTGCCATGGCTTCAGCATAGCTCACAGCAACCTCAAACTCTTGGATTCAAGTGATCCTCCTGCCTTAGCCTCTTGAGTAGCTGAGACTACAAGTGCCTGTCACAATGCCTGGCTAATTTTTTCTATTTTTAATAGGGACAAGGTCTACTTCATATTATACTTTTTTGGTCATTAAAATTTCAGTGGTTTCTCAATGTCATAAATGATTTTTCTTTTTTATGTTAAAAAAAATCAGTGATGAAAATATGTCAAATTGTATATAAAACCAGTGTATGATGCCTATGATTGCATTAATGTACACAGCTATGATTTAATAATAAAAAATAATAATAATAAAAAAAGAAAGAAAAAAATATATCCGGATCCAGGTAAGTTTCACACACCAGAATTAACAGATGTGTCTTTTAAGTCTCTTAATTTATAGATTCCCTTTCATCTCTTTTCTCCTTAACAATTTATGTGTTGAAGAAACTGGATTGCTTGTCCTAACCATTTTCTAGTCTTATAGATTTTTTTGTTTTCACCCCTGTGTTCCCTTTTCCTTTGCATTCCATATAAATAGAGAGGAATAGAGGATCAAATACAATGTCAGCTTTTTGGTTAGGTGGTGCAATTTACCTTCCTTCAGGAGGCCTAGATGTGTGGCTGTTTCTTTATGATGCTTTAACTGGATGCTTTGATCCTTTAGTTGATTATGGGTTCCAAAATGGGATATTCTGATTTTATCATTATGAATTTATTTATTTAATCTTATTTAATATTTTAAAAAAGATTTATTTAGATGTAATACAATTCATCTGTTTAAAGTATACAATTCAGTAGTTTTTAGTTTATTCCCTTATATGTATAATCATCATCACAGTCACTTTTTAGAATATTTTTATTACTTCAAAAGGAAAGCCTATCCTTGGGGTGGTGCCTGTGGCTCAAAAGAGGAGGGCGCCGGTCCCATGTGCCAGAGGTGGTGCGTTCAAACCCAGCCCCCGGCCAAAAACTGAACAAAAAAAAAAAAAAAAAAAAAAGAAAGCAAGCCTATCCTTTAGCCTTTTATCTATTATCTTCCTATCCCCTAGTACCTCAGCCCTAAGTAACCACTCATCTGATTTTGTTTTTTAGAGTTCCCTATTCTAGACTTTCGTATGAATAGAATCAAATAATGGATGGTCTTTTCTAACTGACCTTTTTTTTTTTTTTTTTTTTTTTTTTTACTTATAATGTTTTCAAGGTTTATCCATGGAACATGTATCAAAATGTCATTCTTTTTTATGGCTTATTATTCTATTGTCTCAAAAAAAAGAAAGAAAGAAAGAAAAAGGTAGTCCTGTTAAAAAATAACATATTGCATAGGACTTTTTGTATTTTTTGCCAATGTATCATAAAGACATGGAGTCATAAGAATGGGATTTCTGTGTTGAAATGTATGTAGTTTTGCAAGAGATTGTCAAATTCCCCTTTAAAAGCTTTAAGGCATTTTGCATTCCCACCAAAATATATGAGAAGGGCCTGTTTCTTTCCCCATAGTTCTTTCCCAGAATATACTGTCAGATATTTGAATTTTTAACCAATGTTTTGATGATACATATGGTTTTAGTTTGCGTTACTCTTCATATGAGCATCTTTTCATATCCAGAGTTATTTCCATTTCTTTTTCTGTAAACTGTGCAGTTCTTTAGCCTGTTTTCCTGTTCAGTTAATGTTTTAATGTTTTTTTTTTTTCTTTCTGATTTTAGAAGTTCTATATTTGGGGAGATAATAACCCTTTGTCACTGACATAAATTATAATTTTATTTTTGCACTTTATCATTTGTCTTTTTACTTTGTATATTTTGCCATTCAAAAGTTTTAATTATTATGTAGTCTAATTTACTGCTACTCTCTCCTTATTTTTATTTATTTTATTTATTTTATTTTATTTTATTTTTATTTATTTTTTTGAGACAGAGTCTCACTATGTCATCCTCGGTAGAATGCTGTGGCATCACAGCTCACAGCAACCTCAAACTCTGGGGCTTAAGCAATTCTATTGCCTCAGCCTCCCAAGTAGCTGGGACTATAGGTGTCAACTACAACGCCTGCCCCCTTGTATGTGCCTGGCGCCCTAGCTGCTGGGCTACACACACCAAGCATTTTTGAGACATTTTTAGTTAGTTTCCCCCAGTCCTTGGTATTTTTCTTTTAATGCCTAACTAGTTTGTTCTCCCTATTTCTTCCCTTCTTGCTTCCCTCTTATACTTCCTACCTTTCTTTTCTCATATACACATGTGATGGCATTTGGAATTTTGTCCTGGTGTATAATGTAAGGTATGATTTCAATTTTATCTTTTTCGTATGGCTATCCAGTTATCCCAACATCATAATTTTTTTTTTTTTTTTTGCCGGGGCCCGGTTTGAACCCTCCACCTCCAGTATATGGGGCCTACTCCTTTGAGCCACAGGTGCCACCTCCAACATCATAATTTAAAAGTCTATCTCTTCCTTGACTTGAGATCTCTTTTTGTTATTGGTGTTTAATGTATTTGTATATCTAATTATATCTATTTTGAAATTTCTATTCTGCTCCATTGGTTTATATTCATGTGTCACTACAATACTGTTTTAATTAGAAGGGCTTTATAATATGTCTTAATATATAATAAAGCTAGCTTTTTTTTTCTGGCTAGCTTTTCTTTCACATAAACTTTAATAATCAACTTGTCTTGCTTTGATGAGAAAAAAACTTGATGGTATTTTTATTTGTACTGAATTAAATGTATAGATTAGTTTAGGGAGAACTGGCATTTTTATGAAATTGAATTATCGAAGAAGATGGTATGCCTTTCCATTTGTTCAATCCTACTTCTCTGTCTTTCGTGAATGTTTTATATAATTTCCCTCATGTTAGGTATAGGCTTTTGATTTAGCTTGTAAATTTACATGTGTGTTTTATTTAATATTGATTTTATTTTGATATTATGTTTATTCTTTTGGTTCTTCTTTGTTATTTATGAAGATTATTGAATTTTAAATGTTAATTCTATAGTCTGTCATTTTATGAAATTATCTCATTGTTTATAGTAATTTTGTCATTGATTAATTTTGGGTTTTCTAGATGTATAATCATATGAGATAAAAATGTAAAAATTTCTGGATCTTTACATAGAATGCACAATTTTTCTAAGTTACTATGAATTGACATTTCTTACATGTTTCTCAAGGTCAATGTTGTATATGTTTGAATTTGTTGTGTGCTATCATCTGTGTAAATGATACCATTTGTTTAATAACAGGAGTTAGAAAGACAGAAACATATGTGTAGTGTGCTGCAACATAAGATGAATGAACTTAAAGAAGGCCTTCGGCAAAGAGATGAACTTATTGAGGTATGTACATGAACTGTGAAAATAATCTTAAAAAATGGTTGGGTGGGATTAGGGTGTGTGGTTAGAGTAGAGGAGAATTAAAATGCTACAAAGAGTTTACTTATTTCTTTATATTTAGCTGTACTCCAAAATTTTACAAACATGAAACATAAAGGCAAGATTAAAAAATTAATGCTATGGACCTTGTAAATACCCCTTCTTTGAATAGCAGAAGTTTTTGTAATTGTCTCTTATTCCTAAGCACACTCTTTCCTAACAAAAGGAAAATATGTAGAGTAATGTTATTCTCTGGAACCTAGCAGATACTACTTTTGGGGCATGATTCTTGGGGAATAAGATGTTTGTTCTTCACTCAGGTAGATACATTTCTGAGGTGGCTTAGTGAAAAAAAAAAAAAAAAAAAGAAAGAAAAAGAAAAAAAGAAATTGTGAGGATACATCATATACCAAAAGGTGAAAGTTGGCTAGTGAGGAGGTTCAAGTTTTTGCTCTGGCAGTGAAAGAACTCTGTGTGCCATACTGTTGGCAACATCTTAGGAGTGAGACATATCATACATGGGTCCACTAAGAATGTTTGGAAAGCATTTATCATCCTTGTAGGCTTACTAGCTTGCTTTCATCTCCGTTATTCCCCCCCTTCCATGTTTTTAGGTATTTATGTCTATTATTTAAATGTGGTTTACTTTCTTGAGGTGGTTTATTTTCAGAAATGTGAGAATAAGTTTGAGGGAGATCCTGCCCACTGTCTAGATGTGGATATTAAGGGCATCTAATACTAACTTAGTGTTAGGTATCAGGAAGGCTAACTGTTAATGACATTAGGGGAGAAACCTAACTTAACCACACCCACCCACATTCCTGGCTATTCAGAACTTAGCCTGTCTTTTTTCCTCCCTCATTCCTTTCAGACCTGCCTCACTTATTCTCTTGCTCTGAAAATGACTTTAAAAAACAGTTAATAGAGGGAAAAAATGATTATTTCTCTATTTGAGGATTGGTGTTATTTTTTGTCATTCATTCTTTTTTTTGAGAAGAGTCTCACTTTGTCACACTTGGCAAAGTGCCATGGCATCATAGCTCACAGCAACCTCAAATTCGGGCTCAAGTGATTCTCTTGCCTCAGCCTCCCAAGTAGCAGGACTACAGGCACCTACCACAATGCCCAGCTATTTTTAGAGGTGGGGGTCTCACTCTTACTCAGGCTGGTCTTGAACAACTGAGCTAAGCAATCCACCTGCCTCTGCCTCTCAGAGTGCTAGGATTATAGATGTGAGCCATCTTGGAATTTTTCATCATTCTTAAGAATAATTGAATTGGTTGGGTATTGTGGCTCATGCTTATTATCCTAGCACTTGGAGACAAAGGCAGGAGGTTTGCTTGAGATTAGTACTGAGACCAGTTTGAGCAAGAGCAAGACATTGTCTATACTAAAAATAGAAAAAAATTAGCCTGGTGTCATGGCATGCACCTGTAATCCATGGCATGCTACTTGGGAGGCAGAGAGAGACAGGAGGATTGCTTAACGCTGGGAGGTTGCAGTGAGCTATGATGACACTTCTGTACCCTAGCCCAGGTGACAGAGTGAGAGTCTCATAAAATTAAATTTTAAACACCTAAAACTAAAGATTATGAAATTTATATAGCCAGCATCCTGGGTTTTTAGAGAAGCCACAGTGACAAATTATAGAAATCAAGCCTTATAATTACTTTAAATGCAATTGAACTCTTGACCTCAAGTGATCCTGCCTCAGCCTCCCAGAGTGCTAGAATTATAAGTGTGAGACACTGCCCAACCCACTTGTCTTGGAGAGCGGGGTAGTGATCTTGAGAATTGTATTGCCAAGTAAGTAATGTATGAGTAGAGAAAGTAGGAGATCAATATTTGCCAATAAGCATAAGAAGAAAACTTGTTAATTATAAAAGGGTATAAATTAGCATCATTGCTTAATTAGAAGAGTCATTTAAAAATTGTGAAATGTAGCTGGGCATTGTGGGCGCCTGTAGTCCCAGCTACTCAGGAGGCTGAGGCAAGAGAATCTCCTAAGCCCAAGAGCTGGAGGTTTCTGTGAGCTGTGACGCCATGGCACTCTACCAAAGGGCCATAAAGTGAGACTCTATCTCTATTAAAAAAAAAAAAAAAAAAATTAAAAATTGTGAAATGTTAGATTCTAGTGTTCCTAAAAACTACTGTTTTCTTTATAATTTATGAGTTCTTGCTAACATAGATTTAGAAACATAAGTTCTACTTAACAAAATAAATTTAAAACTACTGTTTGTTCTCTATGATAAAAGACCATTTGTTTATACCAAACCTAAATTTACCTCTCTAAAAATGTAAGTTGTTGTTTGGGGAAAAAAGGCAGTTTTCAAAGGAAGACACATACAAAGCTATAATACACAGAAAGCCCCGCTGGCTTGCAGCCACATAGCAGTGGTTGGGACAGTTATTCCCAGTTCTCTCGCTTACTTTCAGGGGCAAGCCTATCAAAATCATTTGCCAAGACTCTAGATGTCATCTTTCCTTTTAGCAAACCACTTTTGCTTTTCTTGCTCATCACAGACTTTCCCCTTTTATTAAGTTTTTTATTTTATCACTTTTATATTTGTTTCTTCCCTCTAATTCCCTCCCTTTTTTCTTTCTGTTCTTTTATTACTTCTGTCCCCCTCTTCCTCTGCAGGAGAATCAGCGCATGCAGCAGAAACTAGACTCCATGACAAAAGAGGTGTTTGACCTCCAGGAGACACTTCTTTGGAAAGATAAAAAAATTGGGGTATGAGATCAAATTGGGCTTTGGTTAGAAGTTCATTGGTGAGGAAAAGAATAATAAAATTTAACTTAGAGATTCCTAAAAACCTGTTCCTTTTGATTATTCCTGATCATTTATGCACTGTGAAATATGAATAAGCAGGAGACAGACTTCTATGGGAAAACCTGATACTATGCCTAGAAAAAATTCTTCTTTCCAGCTGACACTGGGCTTGTGAAACATCCAAGTAGGAACTTTTAAAGGAAGTTTCTCTTTATTCCCCTAGGATTCTTCCCTCTCTCTCCCTTAGGATTCTTATCCAGAAGCAGCCATAGGCGTTTAATTCAAAGTATGGGTTTAACTTGATATCCTTACAAGAATTTGGATAAGAAGCAAGAAGATAGGGAGTGGGGGTAGTTGAAAGGTTATTAGCATCCTATAAATCCTTGGTGAATAAAATAGGAAAGGATAAAATCAGTTTAGTTACTGAAGGGGATAGGAATGTAAGACTTCCCAAAGTCACCATCTCTAATTATAACTCTAGAATTCCCCAAAGCAGGGGCCCAGATAAGGAAAAAGTTTTCATTACTCTTTTGGTAAGCCCTGCAGGTAGATTCTGAGAACACTGGAGACTAAAAAAATTCCCCCAGTTCGTTTCATGTGGCCTTTGACTGGCAATCCCATTGCCAGGCATGTGCTGTCTCCTCTGCAGGAGGGGAGAGATGTAGCTGTAACTGTCAGAGGTTTACTTTGTCAGGGAAGGGCTACGGCAGAGGAAACAAAGGGCATGTGAGAAAAGTCTTGTTCTGCTTTATGATAAGGTGGGCTAGGGGAAAGTTGGCAAAAATCCTCTAGAGCTGTGGACCCCAACCTCTGGACTGTGGACAGTTAGGAACTGGGCTGCACAGCAGGGGGTGAGCAACAGTGAGCAAGTGAAGCTTCATCTGTAGTTACAGCTAGTCCCTATTACTCGCACCACGGCCTGAGCTCTGCCTCCTGTCACATCAGGGGCTGCATTAGATTCTCATAGGCGTGCAAACCCTACTCTAAACTGTACATGAGAGGGATGTAGGTTGTGCGCTCCTTATGAAAATCTATTCCTTCACTCCCCCACTCTGTAGAAAAATTGTCCTCCATGAAATCTGTCTCTGGTGGCAAAAAGTTTGGGAACCACTGCCCTAGAGCACCTGTGAGAGAGATGTGTGGGTACGAAACCCCCTGAATCGTAACTACCTCTATTAGGAACATACTGAAGCCCAGTCAACAGTATCTAGTCTTGTCCATTGCTCCAAGGACTTCATCTTTTCCTTAACAAACACCTGGGAAGACCACATTTCTTTGGAGTTCATAGATCAAAAATTTAAAGAACTGAAGATACTTTTATAGATACTTTTCTGATGTTTAAGTTACTGAGAAATTACTAGAAAAGCTTTTTGGAGGATAAAGCAACACTTTGTTAGGTGTTTTGAAATTGTGATTGTGAGCTAATAAAATGAGATGTTAAAAAACATGTGTGGCACAAAGTAGGCAATATGTAAAGATTAGTTAAAATTTGGTCACTGTTTAGAATGGGCTTCTTTTAGCACCATATATAATTTTCTTTAGTACAGATCTGCTGGTCCCAGATTTATAATTTGTGTAATTGTCTTAGTATTTTAAACTATCTTGGACAAGCCACGGAAGAACCCCACACCTCCCAGTCCAGTGAAATAGCTATTCAAAACAAAATGAAATTTTTTGTTGTCAGAAAAGTGGCATGCCAATAGTTAAGATATAAATTATTTGGGTTTTTAAGTTGTCTTGGAATTTATTGCACAAATGCATGTCTCTGTTCTGTGTGCTATACAATAATATGTTCCTTTGACTTTTTTAAAAACTGAACTTTTTTTATTTTGAGAATATTTTAGATTCACATGCAGTTGTAAGAAATAATACAGAGAAATATACCCTTTACCTAGTTTTACCCAAATGAAGCATCTTGCAAAACCACAATATAATACCACAACCAGGATATTGACCTTGATACAATAAAAGTACAGAACATTTCCATAACATATCATTCCTCTTGCCCTTTTATAGCCATATCTGCTATCTTTCCACCCTCTCTTCTGTTCTCTGTTTCTATAATTTTGCCATTTTAAGAATGTTGTATACATGGACTCATATAGTGTAAGACCTTTTGTACTTTAGCTTTTTTTGCTCAGTATAAGTCCCTGTAGATTTATCCAAGTTGTTTTGTGTATCACTAGTTCATCCATCCCTTGACCTTCTTTTGAATTTGAAAAATTATGCTAAATTACAAAAAACATAAAATTTACCATTTTAGCCATTTTTAAGTGTGCAGTTCTGTGGCATTAAGTACATTCACATTTTTGGGCCACAGTCAACCACTATGCATCTCTAGAACTTTCTTACTTTTCTCAGCTGAAACTCTGTACCCATTATACAACAATTGCCCATTTCCCCCTTCCTGCCAGCCCCTGTCTTTCTGTCTCTATGAATTTGACTACTCTAGCTACCTCATATAAGTGAAATTATACAGTATTTGTCCTTTTATGACTAGCTTTCACTCAGCATGATGCCCTCAAGGTTCATGTTGCAGCTCATGTCAGAATGTCCTTATTTTTTAAGGCTGAATATATTTCATTGTATGTATATACCATATTCATCTGTTAATAGACACTTGGGTTGCTTCCACCTTGGCCTGTTGTGAATAATGCTGCTATGAGCATAGGTGCTTTCAACTTTTTGAGGTATAGGTGTATACCCAGAAATGGAATTGCTCGATTATATAGTAATTCTATGTTTAATCTTTTTGAGGAATAGCCATACCGTTTGCTATAGTAGCTGTGCCGTTTTACATACACATCAGTAGTGCATAAGGGTTCTACTTCCTCCATGTCCTCACCAACACTTATTATTTTCTTTTTTATTACTAGTATTAAACTTAATGGTAAGCATTACCCCTAGGTTGAAGTTCAGTTTTCTTTAGTTCTTCCTTGCCTATAACTCCACTATAGTTCTGAGCACTGGAAGTCCATGTATAGAATTGATTCATAAGAGGAACTTGTATATTTTATAGCTCACCATAAATTCAGCCCCTTTCTGACTAAAGATATTTGTATGTTAGTGCAATTATATGGAGAATTAACCTCTTGCCCCAAAGTTCAGTGCATTATGTATATCCTTTTGGCTTTTTGATGCTAGAATTTGAGGTAGGTCAGGGATAAAGAATTATTTTGATCTCCTCAAGCATGTACTTTTTACTCTAAAAAAAAAATCCCACTGTAAGAACTATTGTTGCATGCAAACCTCAGAGTAGTAGTTATATGGCTGCGTAATACAGAGGATTTCAGATCCAGTGGGGATACATTTGATACAATTATAAGTTATTTTAGTAGTGTTCAAACTTTGTGGTGAAATGGGTGAATTTACATGATATGTTTTATTTTCCCATGTATAATTATGGGAAGATGAAATTAAAAAGTCCAAAAGTAAAAATAAAACTCGGTGCTAGAGTTTTATTTTTGTGGTAGAGGAGCAGATGTCATGTACTAGCATCTGCTAGAATTCCTAGTTCTACAGGGGGGTGTTCCTAAGAGGTATTCAGTAGTGTTGTGTTACTTGAGCATGTTGTGGTATGTGGTGATGCATGGCATAACAATGCATAAAGATACCAAGAACCAAAAAGAGCTAACCCAGTGGAGATTAGAGTGACTTTTAACAGATGGTAAAGTATTGCCGTGCACTGTTCTCTTTATGTTTTGTCTATTAATAATATTATGGAGTGTGAATACTAGCTGGAAGCATTATACCAAATGGTGCTAGAAACCATATAAATTATCAATTTCTAGGGACTTGAGACCCATCATATAGGTAATTGTTGAAGTTAGATATTGACAGTACAGTTTGGGTAAGTGAAGAATTAGGACTTGGCCTTAATTACTTTCCACCATCATCTAGGATGACAGTAAGGGAATACATGTATATATAATGTGGCCTTCATAGCGCTGTGATATAAAAGTATACACAAGAGCTTTGGAACCACAAAGAACTAGACTCATTTTCTAACTTTGGCACTTAGTGCAACTTTGGGTGAAAAAAATCTGAGCTTCAATTTTCTGATCTGTAAAATGGGGATAATATAAGTACATTATAGGATATGGAAGGGAGAAATTTCTTTCTTTTTTTTTGAGATAGTCTCACTATGTCGCCCTTGATAGAGTGCTGTGGGGTCATAGCTCACAGCAACTTCCAACTCTTGGGCTTAAGTGATTCTCTTGCCTCAGCCTCCCAAGTAGTGAAGGGAGAAATTTCATGTATAAAATAATATATGAAGGAGAAATTTTATGTATATAAAATAGTGCCTGCCACATAATTTGTGCTATGCAAGCAGTAGTTGCTATCATCCAAATAAATAATAAATCTACCTAACTCCCAGTTAGTTGCAGAATAAGACAATAATGATATTAAAAATTGCCCAGTTATTCAGCTATTAGTAATTAAGTAGTTAGTTGTCCCATTTCTAAAACCAATAAACTGAGAGTAAACTATTATAGTTTAATTTCTTAGAGTAATGGGAATGGTGGCAGAAAACATTAAACATATGAACAAATATGTGGAGAAAGGCTTTTGCAAATAGGCCAGCTGTGTGGTTCCTTCATAGAGTACTTAATTTGGGTTTGTTATTTTATCATATGATTAGTCACTGATGACCAAAGTATGCTTCTGCAACTGTCCTTAGCTCTGACAGTTGTGAGATTCAGGAATTAGTAGGGAATTTGCAAATAAAAAGCCAACCTGCTTTTCCTGAACCTTCACTGCCTGCAATGCTTTACTCTGAACATACCTGGAAACCTCTGCCTATGGGATGGCACTATTATCCCCTCTTTTTCAGATGAGAAAACTGAGGTTTAGAATAAGTACATGCCAGGACTTAAAATCTTGATTTTGAGTTCTATGTCCTCCATAGGTGGGCTGTATTTACTTTGTCAGCATTTTATTTTTATTTCTTCACATTTTGAAAGTATGTTAGAAGACCAAATGAGTCTTAATTATATTTAATTGACAGAATAGATCCTTGAAAATCCTTTTAGAAATTAGTCATTTTGAATTAAGTAGTATTTAAGTATTTTGCCACACTACTTGGAGAAAAATCATGCAGCTAATATTTACTTAAAATACCTTGTGTCTACTAGTTACTTTTTCCCCAGACACCTCCCCCTTACTCCCCCCATTTTTGAGACAGAATTTCACTTTGTTGCCCTTGGTAGAGTGCTGCGGCATCATAGCTCACAGTAACCTCAAACTTTGGGGCTCAAAGCAATTCTCTTGCCTTAGCCTCCTGAGTAGCTGGGACTATAGGCACCTGCCACAACACCCAGTTATTTTTAGAGATGAGGTCTCGTTCTGGCTCAAGCTGGTCTCGAACCTGGGAGCTCAGGCAGTCTACCTGCCTCTGCCTCCCAGAATGCTAGGATTACAGGCATGAGCCATCATGCCCAGCCTACCCAAAACCATTTTTAAGTATTTTTTAAAATCAAGTATATTCTTAAATACTACTATTTTAGTTAAACATGAAATGTGGATTTTTTGTTCCTAAGTGAAAATTTACTGAGGATGTCAGTAAGGAAAATTTTATATTATTCTTTCTGGTGTCTTTATCTTCCTTTTCCTGTTCTTTTCATTGACTGGAAAAGAAAGATTTGTTTCTCTGCTTGATGTGATAAGCATGATTTGCTAAATTTATTTGTGCATGAGAACAAGTTTGCATTAAAACTCTCTTTTAGAGATATATATTCATATTATCTTGTATTTCCTTCCATATCTGACTGCTTGTTGCTAGTCTTTTGACTGCTTCTTTGCTTTTTATGTCTTTATCTTTTCTTATTTGAATTAGGTACTTCTCTGCTACCTTTCACCTGCTCTTTTTCTGTGCCATTCTTCCCCTTGCTACCCTGCTTAACCAGGCCCTAGAGAAACAAAAAGAATACATTGCCTGCCTTAGGAATGAGCGAGATTTGCTCAGAGAGGAGCTGGCTGACCTGCAGGAGACAGTGAAGACGGGAGAGGTATGTCAGCACTAGCTTGGAGCTCAGGTTTACTCTTTCTCCTTTGCTTTACTCTGTCTCCTTCCTTTCATACTGTCATCTTTCCTAGCCTGACCACAAACTACAGTGTTTATTCCCTAATCCAGTTTTGGTAGGTTTGAGTCATTTCCTCCACAGAGCATATTCCATGTAGCTAATTCTAGCCAGGTTTGCCTGTGGCGAACATACATTGTTGCAGAGTTACCTCATAGAGTTTACTGCTTAGGTGTGAGCCATCTTTTGTGATGGTGAGTTTCTTTCTTCCCCACAGAAACATGGCTTAGTTATAATTCCTGATGGTACCCCTAATGGTGATGTCAGTCATGAACCAGTGGTTGGAGCCATTACGGTTGTGTCTCAGGAAGCTGCTCAGGTCTTGGAGTCAGCGGGAGAAGGGCCACTAGGTAAGACACTGACTGCTATGTTGACTTGGATTAATGTTGCCCTGCTGGGCTTTCTGCTTTTTTCATATTTTGGCCTGAAAAACGAAAACATATAAAGGGCAATCTGAAACGTAAGTAGATTTGTGCTAGCAGGAATCTGGGCTCACTATCTTCAGACATTCTTGATCTTGGTAACCAGCATCTAAGTTCTAAAAGGCCGCTGGATGGAAGCACAGTGGGTATATACACATTGCTTTTTTCACTTAACTAACAACTTTATGCAAAGAGATACAATACAGTACACTTGTCCCAGGGAAGCAGTGGGCTAGCAGGGAGACTTCTTAAGGATGGTTCTTATTTCTGGAACACCTGGTTTTATGTTCCAGGTTCTGTAGTTCTTTGCTACCACATTGTTTAAGTCAAGAAATAGATGACCAAGACCATGGAGTGGGGAGCTTCCAAGCCTCTTAAATTTAACCCTTTCAGAATCGAATGACACCTCTCTCCAGGAAACCATGAAGGTGCTTATCCATTGCCCCTTCTAAAAAACTACTCTAGAGAAAGAAAAATGCACAGATACTGTATCCTCAGCTCACATATATTTTTTAAAAAACCATCTTTTTTCCCCTTTTCATCTTATTTTCATATATGTGTAGGTTTTCTAGAAGAGTGGGAGATACTGTAAGAGTGAAGCAAACTGAAAAAACATTTTAAAAATTAGTAAGTGGCTCTGCGCCTGCAGCTTAGCTGCTAGGGTGCCAGCCACTACACCGGAGCTGGTGGGTTCGAATCCAACCCGGCCTCCCAAACAACAATGACAACCACTACCAAAAAATAGCCAGGCGTTCTGGTGGGTGTCTGTAGTCCCAGCTACTTGCGAGGCTGAGGCAAGAGAACACTTAAGCCCAAGAGTTTGAGGTTGCTGTGAGCTATGAGGCCACAGCACTCTTCTAAGGGTGACATAGTGGCACTCTCTCTCTCTCAAAAAAAAAAAAATAATAATAATAAAAAATAAAAAATTAGTAAGTAAGCACATTCTGTAATTCCAGAAATATAATTATAGGTCTCTTTGATAAAGCAGGATGCTAGGTGAGTGAGAGAGAAGAGGTAGAGAATGAAATGAGTATGTAGCTATAAGCAGCCCAGGGTATTTCCTTGCTTATATGGAAGGTGCTGAAGTAACTAAAACTTATATTTGCCTTTGACCCTAGATGGTTGTAGAGGGTAATTGGTCAAATATCTTCTGCTTCTTTTATTGAATTATGGATATCTCCTCAGTGCAGCCTTGAGGAGAAGCAAACCTCACCAAAGGCTGCAGTGAGCCCTAGTGATCCTACCATCAGGCACAGATTCACCCTTGGCTTCCCCCATCTTAGAGTGGGTTCCCTTCCCTCCCCCCACTAGCAATGATGGGACTTTGCTTCCTCCGGCATTGTGCCCCTCTCTTTTCTTTATTCCAGCTCCCTCCTTCCCTGAATTCCCACTCTTACCCCTATCTTTTTTCACATACAGTAGAACCTCTGTAAGTTGACCACCCAAGGGACTGTGACGAACTTCAACATAAAGAACTAGGCATACTGTACTGATATATACAGTAGTGCATGTCTGGTCTGTGAAAATTAGAGCAAGTTAAGGAGGAGGTCAACTGTGTAGGTTCTGCTGTGTTGCCATCTCTTCTACTAAGGGCTTAACTTTGGGAGTACCTTTGGCATTTGAGTTATCTGCCTTCTTGCAAATTTTCAAGATAAGGAAATTATTTCCTTTGTTCTTTAGTTTGTCTTTAAGCAGAAAACTTACTGCTTTTCTTTTCTTTTTTTTTTTTTTTTTTGAGACTAAATATCCTTTGGTCACCCTCAGTAGAGTGTTGTGGCATCATAGCTCACAGCAACCTCAAACTCTTGCTTCAGCCTCCTGAGTACCTGAGACTATAGGTGACTGCCACATGCCCAGCTATTTTTTTAGAGTTGGGGTCTCGCTCTGGCTCAGGTTGGTCTCAAACTCCTGAGCTCAAGCAGTCCACCCATCTTGTCCTCCCAGAGTGCTAGGATTACAGGTGTGAGCCACCAAGCCTGGCTCTCACTGCTTTTTTTGAGCAAATCTGCTTGGTGCCCTGATAAGCAATTAGTTGTATGGAAATACAATTGATAATTAAGAACCTTTCTATAATACTATTAAAGCCTTTATTTCTTTTGATATGCAGAGCTATAAGATATGTAAATACTTTCTGTTTATGAGTTTGAGGAGTTATTTTAAAATTGTTTATATACTACATCATTATTACGTATTTAGTTTTTAATGTTTTTCATTTGCTTTAGATGTAAGGCTACGAAAACTTGCTGGAGAAAAGGAAGAGCTACTATCGCAGGTAAAAGCATTTTTCTCACTGGAAGGTAATATTCTTTTTAAGTAACTAAGTTACATGCTAAAAGGATGGCAAACTGAAATGTTCATTAAAAAGATATGTTCTTATTTCAAATATCAATACTAAATGAGATTTGAAGGCTAAAAAGATAATTCACATTTTGCCTTTTTATTATTCCCTGTTCTTTTAAGATATTTTTTGGGACACATAGTTTAAGGAATCTTGTTCTACAGAGTTCCTAAGGCAGCAGTCTCCATTGCCTGGAACTTTTTCTTTTTCTTTTTTGAGATACAGTCTTTCTGTGTTGCCCAGGCTACCCCTGAACCCTGGGCTCAAATGATTGTACTGCCTCAGCCTTCCAAGTAGCTGGGACTATAAGTATATGCTGTATTACTAAAGTTGGAGTGTAATATTAAGATCATAACTGACTGCAGCCTCAAATTCTTTGGCTTAAGCAATCCTCCTGAGTCGCTGGGACTATGGGAATGCATTACCACACTGAGCTACTATTAATTAAAACATTTTTTTGTAGAGATGAGATACTGCTATGTTGTCCAGGCTGGTGTTACATTCCTGGCCTCAAGTGATCTTCCTGCCTTGGCCTTTCAAAGTGCTGTGATTACACACATGAGCCACCCACACTGGCCTGGACTTTTTCGTTTTTAATAGAAGTAACAAAAAATATCCAAAATTTGTACTGTTCCATAAAACATACATAAATAATAAGATATGGCTATTTTTCTTGTATTTTTATTGGTTTTGCTCCTTTTGATATTTGTTTATAGCTTACCTTTAGCATCTAGAATAGTGTATGTCCCACAATAGGCACTCAACAAAATAGTTTTCAGACGAGATTAGGCGCGTTCAGGGTGGTTATGGCCGTAGACAACAAAATAGTTTTCAAATGAATGATGCGTGTGGCCAAATGATGAGGATTTGCCTTATTCTGAGATGTGACCATTGGGGCAAGCATCTGTTTCATTTGAGAGATTGGATCTAGTTGATGAACCTTTATTTCCATTTCAGATTAGAAAACTCAAGCTTCAGTTAGAGGAAGAACGACAGAAGTGCTCCAGGAATGATGGTACCATGGCTGACCTGACGGGACTACAAAATGGTTCGGACTTGCAATTCATCGAAATGCAGAGTGGGTACCAGGGGACAGGCCACGTCCCAGGAGTAGGATTGTGAACAAGCTGCCAGAGTCTCATAATACACTTTTCTTAAGAGGAGCTGTGCTACAAAAACTTGTCAGTCCCTGGCTAGTCCAGAAAAAGCTTTCTAGTCAGTAACATAGGTGAATAGAGGCTTTACTAGCCTGTGGGCTTCAGAGGATAATGAGAGGACTAATTAATGCTCTTACTCTTTCTTAACAAAGTGATTTCTAAGAACTTTTTGTAGATAGTGAAATGCCTTTGACAACTTGACACTTCTTTTCCATACCCACATATCATCTTTAAGCTCCTATTAAAGATAAGATATTCATATATAGATAGCATTTGTTAGTTATATTTTATTTTTCCATATTTTTTTCTTAAAAGCAACACACAATCATTATCTCATATTTGCTATTGTCTAGTTCCTTGGACATGGTTTAACTGGGCCATCTGCTTAGGGTCTGAAAAACCTGAAATCAAAGTGTCAGCCAGGGCAGAGTTCTCATTAGGACCTTGACTGGGGAAGGAACTGCTTCTAAGCTGCCTCGTGTGGTTGGAAAAATTCATTTCGTTGTAATTGTAGAATTCATGGTAGTATGCTTCTTCAAAGCTAGTGACATAGAGAGCAAGTCTTACAAAATGTATAATAATATTATAATCTGAAGCAGGACATGTGTACCTTTATCTCACCATGTTTTATTTGTTAGAAGAAAATCACAGATTTTGCTCAGAAACAAGGAGTTATAGTAGAGTATTACCCTAAGCAGTTGGAGCTCAGTGGGCCCTCCTTAATGTTTGTCACATTCACTTCACAAATATTAAGAGAACTAAAAGTATTGGATATGAAGTTTAAGAAAAAAAGCTTTTCTTCACAACTTGTATCTGTAAACCCAAATTCATATGTAATATTGAATTAAATGTAACTTTTCTCAAAATGGGAACCTCAAACTTTGAATTTGAATGCATGTTTCATTCTATATGCAGACACTTTCATTGACTAGAGCAAAATAGCACTGGGGAATAAATGGCTTTCTGCAAGGTGGAATCCAATCCCCACCCTCTTGAGTTTTAAAGGAAGCTGTATTTTAACATTGAGTATATATGTGTATGAGAGGTTGGAAATACATTGGGTTTAAGGATACCCTTCTCATCTGAGCAGTTCAAGTCTAGGAATTTATTACATTTGATTCATTATGGTTCTGTCTTGAAGGATATTCATTGCAGTGTTGTTCATAAAACTGAGACACTTAAACAGAGGACATTGAGTAGTAGTCTTAAAACTCATTTCCCTTCTACTCCAGTGGGATTTTGGAGTACTCTTAGAACTGATCCGTTTCCACAGTAAGTGTCCATTTACTGGTTTATTACAAAGGATACAGATGAAGAGATGTATAGGGCGAGGTATAGGGGAAGGGATGTGGGGCTTGCAGGGCCCTCTTGGCTGTGCCATCTTCCAGGAACCAACTTGTGTTCAGCTGTCTGGAAGCTTTATTTTTTTTCAATTTGAATAGTGATTTTTCTATAACTAATTTTAAAATCTTGGTTATTCTATGGCCTTTACATCTAAATATTAGAGTTAGGCTCATTAGAAAAGACTTTTTGGATTAAGGCTTAACTTTTGAGATTGGTATTACTGCCTTTGTTGGATATCAGTTAGTACCCTTGTGATGTTTCTAGTGAGTATTTTGATCGAGAACACTGCTTTATTGAGGAAGGTAGGCGAAGACCAGGATGTGAGAAGCAGGCTAGGACCTAGCTAGGAACTATGATGAGCTAGAAACGACGATGATGAACCTAAATCAGTCAGTACAGTGGTTGCCAATAGTTCTAGAGAGAGGGCAGGGCAAAAGTTGAGAGATTGGCCCAAAGAAGCAAATTCAAAAGGAATCAGTTTCAGGGTAATGGGCTGCATTTATGTGGGAATGCTTCCTAGAGCAGGTAGGTTTGACATAGCTGCTCTTTGCAGAAGGTAGGGAAAAGTACCTAGGGTGGAGGTGTAGAATGAAGTAAGCTGAGCAGGACTGTGGGAAGGCTGCGTCTGACTGGTAAAAACCAAAGCAAGCAGTTCCCTTGGAAAGAAGCCCAGGCAACTCTCCTTTGTGGACAGTGCCTTGGCTGTTATGTACAGTGTTTTCAACACACCTATGAAATGACTGAGATGAAAGGTAAGTGTCTGGGACTTGTACTTTTGAAAATAGTAAGGAATGGATAGTTTGGAGAGTAAGAAGGAAGCAACACATTTTGATAACCAGTAGGTTTCTGGGGATGAGAATTAAAAACTAATATCCTTAAGTTTCTTTTTTCAGGGCTCAGATATAGGAATAGCTCTCTTTGACTACCAGAGGTGGTTTTGAGGGAAGATAGTTTTATAACCCAGTTACAGTAACTGTCCATTTAGAAAAACCTCTTACATTGAAGTTTATATAGGAAATTGCAACCTTGTTCATGTGGAAGTATAGAAACATTCTTAAGTTAGGTAATTGAATATTTCCTTTGGTAGGTTATATTTGTTTTATCTCTTGCAAGCATTAGGATTCTATAATCATTTCAGAAGCTGGGAATTTTTTATCTTCCCCTTCATTTCTATAAACTTTTCATTTCAGGTGATTTACTTCTTAGATCAGCTGTACATTTAATGATTTATAGTTCTAGCTGTAACACATTATTACAACACATTATTGAAAAGCATTCATGTCAGCAAATATTTATTAAGTATCTACTATGTGCAAAACACGTGGCTATAGAGGTAGATTTAAGAAGACTAAGACAGACCCCTCTCCTTATATATACATACAATATTTAAAAAGCCTGATATATGTTATTAAAATAGAAATGTAAATAAAATGAACACCAAGGGAAGAAGTTATAATTAACTAAGGGGAATCATGGAGAAGGTAAAAATTGAGCTTGGCCTTGAAGGTTGGTTAAGCTTTTTATTTTTTAATTTCAGAATATTATGGGGGTACAGGCATTTTGGTTATGTGATTTGCTTTTGTACAGTTTGAGTCAAGATTTTAAGTGTGCCAGTCACCCAGATAGTGTGCATGTACCTGTTAGGTTTTCATTTATCTATACTTTACTCATTTCAGCCCCTCCCCCTTGGTTTGCATTGAATTTTACTACCATATGTGTGCATTGGTGTCGATCACTTAGTTCATTTTAATAGTACATGTGGTGTTTGTTTATGATACTTCACTTAGAAGAACTGTCTCTGGTTCTATCCAAGTTGTTACAAAAGGTTCATGGTTGGTTAAGATTTAAATCAGAGGTGAGGTCAAAGTGTCCTTGAGGTCTGAGAAAGCAGAAGTAAAAACTGGGAGGTGGAAAGGTACAGAGCTGGATTCAGGGCACCAGAAAGCCCAGGGAAGCCCCATGGATCTCAGAGCTGCAGATAAAGGTGGCAGGGACTGTTGCTTCACTGGCAGTACTCGTTTATCAAAGCTCTCCTCACACATATCATAGGGTGAAGAATGAGTTTTCTTCTAACTCTTATTCCAAAAAAATACTGTTGCAACAAAAGTGGTAGAGCTTCTTTTGGTATATGCAGTCCAGAACCCCAGCTGCTAAAGATGGGCGGTTGCTGTGTGTTTTTCTGTTTTGTAGTCCTATACTGCATGGTCCTCTCTGTGCTGCATAGGTGTTGCCACTTCATCTCTGAGAGATGAAGATAATCCATTGTTACCTTCTGTTCTAGGAGATGCCAACAGACAAATTAGTGAATACAAATTTAAGCTTTCAAAAGCAGAACAGGATATAACCACTTTGGAACAAAGTGTAAGTACTTTTATAGGGTACCAGGTGATTTAAATTTCCTTTAAACATGTCTCCTTTTTCAACTGCAACAAAAAAAATAGCCGTGTATTGTGGCAGGGACCTGAAGTCCACAACTACTTGGGAGGCTGAGGCAAGAGAATCACTTGAGCCCAAGAGTTTGAGGTTGCTGTGAGCAGTGACATCACAGCACTCTACTGAGGGCGACATAGTGAGACTCTGTCTCAAAAAAAAAAAAAAATAAATAAAATAAATAAATAAAATAAATAAATAAAATAAATAAAATAAATACCTTCTTCTGTTATCTAAGTGGCTAATTCTATGAGCCTGAGTTTCTGAGGGCTGCCTTTGCAGTCTGATCTGTAAAAGTTCTATATTTGAATAGAAAAGCCAGCAGAGAACATCTGGCAAGGCACTTGTCTTCTGTTTTCTCTAAAAACACAGGAAACTGTGGCTGTCATTGTTTTTTTATAGATATTCCAAGAGAATTTAAGATCATAGTTTCTAATAAAATTGCTTAGTATGTATTCAAAAAGTCTGAGAACTTTTCCATTCAATGAGTCTCCTTGTAGGATGTTACTTTGGCACTTAAACAGTATGGACATCATAAAACTTAACATGGGAAACTGGCCCTCTAATGACTGTACAGCTGTAATCCTCTCTGGGGACACATCTTGATTTATAAATAGCAGTTGCGTTCTGAGAGGACCTATGATTCACCCTGAGGGGACTTGTTAGTGTTAGATTATGTGGAATTTATTATTATGTCATTATTTCCATCTTAGCTACCAGAAAGTGGTGATTTCTAGTGCCCAACCCTGGAGGCCTATGTTCTTGTATTTACAGATTAACCGGCTTGAGGGACAGGTGCTGAGATATAAAACTGCTGCTGAGAATGCTGAGAAAGTAGAAGATGAACTAAAGGCAGAAAAAAGGAAGCTACAACGAGAGGTACTTGTTTTACTATGAGTCTTGAAGAACATGTTCCTAAAAAGAAAAAAATCTTTTGGAGATAATTTCTTTGCTGTATTAGAAATGGAATACTTGGGGGTGGGGTGGGGAGCAAGATGGTGACTGAATAACAGCTTCCTTGCAACTGGGCATGGTGAGACTGGGGAGAGAAGACTCCAGGCATCTCTGGCTGGTGGGTTTTGCCCACAAACATCCCTACGGGGACGCTGGGAGTCAGCAAGAGACTTCTGGACACCACGAGGACAAAAGCAGTGGAGAACTAGCAAGTGGTTGCATGTGTTCCTTTGGTCTAATCCCTCTGGCAGCTATAAGTACAGCAGCAGTGAGATTGCAAACTGGAAAGGCCTTATCTGTGAGCTGTTTTGCTTTTTTGGACTTGGCACTCAGTTGAACTACCTAGGGCAAGAGCTCTGAGGACTTTAAGCATTGTCTAGGGCCCCAGACTGAGCTGCTAAACCGGATGGAGCTAATAGTGTTTAACTGTGGGCCATGTGGAGCCATTGTGGGAAAACTGCGTTGGCAAGCTCTGCCCTCAGGGTTGCAGAGCAAGGATCAGGCGGGAGACCTTGGGTGAGTAATCTAGTGACTGAGCAGCCTTACAGCCTTGGTCCTTGGGCATAGAGTGAGACCTGTTTTGGCACACAGGGTAAGTGGACAGCCACTTCAGGAGTGATTACAGCAACAAGTGCTTTCCCGGGAAAGCTTCTGCATACCCAAGGTTAGCAGTTTAAAGTGCTTTTTAAGTGGGCTGAGGAGAGATTTGGGCTCTCCACCCTGCGGGCTTTGAGAAATCAGAAGAGGCCTCCATTCTCCAAGCACATTGTGATGAACCTGTCCAAAGTCAAGACAAAAGAAAAGATTCTTCTAGCTGCCAGGAGTAAGCACCAGTTAGCCTACAGGGGCAGATCCATCAGGGTGACTGCATACTTCTCTAATGAAACGTTTCAAGCAAGAAGATAATGGTTATCTACCTTTAATTACTTAAACAGAACAGTTTCCAGCCCAGAATTCTATATCCTGCTAAGCTAAGCTTTAAAATTGAAATCAAATCATTTATTGATATGCAAACATAAGGAAATTTGCTACAAGGCCAGCTCTATGGGAAATACTTCAATGTGTTCTACACACTGACCATAACAATGGATCAACAGCAAAGTAAGAACTCAGAAATTAAAGGAGAGAACCTAACTTCTACACTGATGAAAAAGAGAAAACTAAGCAATGGACTTTCACAAAATAAGATGAATAGAACACTACCACACTTACCAATTATCTCAATAAATGTTAATGGCTTGAATTCCCCACTGAACAGGCATAGATTGGCTAACTAGATTTAAAAACACAAGCCATCCATTTGCTGTCTGCAGGAAACAACTGGCTTCAAAAGACAAATTAAAACTCTGAGTTAAGGGTTGGAAGACAAATCTTTTAGGCAAATGGAATTCAGAAGAAAAGAGTTGCAAACTTATTTATAGATACATGTGGGTTTAAAGCAACTAAAGTCAAAAAAAACAAAGATGGTCACTTTATATTGGTCAAGGGAAAAATACAAGAAGAAGATGTTGCAATTCTAAATATTTATGCACCCAACTTAAATGCTTCCAGATTCGTGAAACAGACCTTACTCAGTCTGAGCAATATGATCTCCTATAACACCATAATAACACTCCTCTTACAGAGCTGGACCGATCCCCTAAACAGAAAGTAAACAAAGATATAAGCAACTTAAATGAACAACTGTGCTTGATAGACGCATATAGAACACTCCATCCCAAAGATAAAGAATATACATACTTCTCATTGCCCCATGGAACATTCTCCAAAATTGATCATATCCTAGTACACAAAACAAACCTCAACAGAATCAAAAGAATTGAAATTTTACCTGTATCTTCTCAGACCACAAGGCACTAAAGGTGGAACTCAACTCCAACAAAAACGTTCAACACCAAACAAAGGCATGGAAATTAAACAACCTTCTGTTGAATGACAGTTGGATGTGGGAAGAAATAAAAGAGGAAATCATTAACTTCCTTGAGCATAACAAGAATGAAGACACAAGCTACCAAAACCTGTGGGATACTGCAAAAGCAGTTCTGAGAGGAAAATTTACCACTTTAGATGCGTACATTTGAAAAACAGAAAAGAGAGAGCATCAACAAACTCACAAGCCATCTTATGGAATTGGAAAAAAAAAAAGCAATCTAAGCCTAAACCCAGCAGAAGAAAAGAACTATCCAAATTAAATCAGAGATCAATGAAATTAAAAACAATCATTTGGAAAAAAAATGAAAGAAGGAGTTGATTTTTAAAAAAAATAAATAAAATAGATAAATCTTTGGCCAGACTAACTAGAAATAGAAAAGTAAAATCTCTAGTAACCTCAATCAGAAATGATAAAGGGGAAATAACTACTGATGGCCAGAGAGATATAAGAGATCATCTCTGAATACTATCAGAAACTCTATGCCCAGAAATTTGACAATGTGAAGGAAATGGATCAATATTTGGAATCACACCTCTCCCTAGACTTAGCCAGGAAGAAACAGAGCTCCTGAACAGACCACTTTCAAGCACTGAGATTAAAGAAATAATAAAAAATCTTCCTATAACAAAATGCCCTGGTCCAGATCACTTCACACCAGAATTCTATCAAACCTTCAAGGAAGAGCTTGTTCTGCAGAAATTATTTCAAAGACTTGAGGAGGAAGGAATCTTCCCCAAAATGTTCTACAAAGCAAACATTATTCTGATACCAAAACCAGGAAAAGACCCAACTAAAAAGAATTTCAGACCAATTTCACTAATGAAAAAGATATAAAAACTCTCAACAAAATCCTAGCCAATAGATTACAGCTTATGATCAAAAAAGTCATACATCATGATCAAGTAGGTTTCATCCCAGGGATGCAAGGCTGGTTTAACATACATAAGTCTATAAACATTATCTGCCTTATTAACAGAAGCAAAAATAAAGACCTTATGATCCTCTCAATAGATGCAGATAAGCATTCCATGAAATCCAGCATCCTTTTCTAATCAGAACACTGAAGAGTATAGGAATAGGTGGCACATATCTTAAACTGATCAAATCTATCTACAACAAACCCACAGCTAATATTTTACTGAATGGTGTAAACCTGAAAGCTTTCCCACTTAAAACTGGAACCAGACAACGTTGTCCTCTGTCACCTTTACTATTCAACATAGTGCTAGAAGTTTTAGCCAATACAATTAGGGAAGACAAGGAAATACAGGGCATCCAAATGGGAGCAGAGGAGGTCAAACTCTCCCTCTTTGCTGACGACATGATCTTATACTTAGAGAATCCCAAAGACTCAACCACAAGACTCCTAGAAGTCATCAAAAAATACAGTAATGTCTCAGGATATAAAATAAATGTCTACAAGTCAGTGGCTTTTGTATACACCAATAACAGCCAAGATGAGAGCCTAATTAAGGACACAACTCCCTTCACTACAGCTTCAAAGAAAATGAAATACCTAGGAATATACATAACAAAAGAGGTGAAGAACCTCTATAAAGAAAATTATTAAACCCTAAGAAAGGAAATTGCTGAGGCCAT
>CAUYPK010057970.1:0-25534 GCA_963574355.1 Loris lydekkerianus | reverse complement strand
GTTATATTATGTGTTTAATATATTATTGTTAAAATTATATGCTTTTGTGTGAGTGTTTGTCTGCTTTGGCAGGTCACTGCGTGGTGTGGCTCTCTGACTCTCACAGTTTAAAATTTTGGCTCTTTGTGTTCGCCACCCCTGGTCTAGGAAGAAGTTCATATTCCAGGTGCTCTGGGAATGTACCCTGCAGCCTGGATGGAAAAGCTGGAAGGCAAGCCTCTTTGAGGACTTGAAGCCACATACCAGGCACCAGCCCAGAGGCTCGGCTCTCACAAATATTGGATCCTTCCATTCCATTTGTGGCTGTATTTGTGCTCTTCTCATGACAATACTTTTATGTTCTTTCTGTCCAAACTAGCTGTGAGGATAATCCCTGTAAGAACTCATGTGTGTTTTCAAATGAGAACTTCTTCATTGTTTTGAAATGTGAGAATGTTAGATTGCAAATATATGTGAGAACGTTGGATTGCATTTGAGGTCCATTCACATTATCACAAGAAATGTCCTCATTACTTTTGTTGATGAAATAAGAGAAAGCTCTTCTGGATTCTGCAAGTTTAATTTCAGCTGTTACAAATATTGAATGGTTTATAAAATTGTTTTGCATTTTATTATCACCTACTTGAACAAAGACAGTTTTTAGTTGGGATAACTATTAAAAACTTTGAAAAGCTCTTCATTAAAAATTATCCATTAGAAATTGGATGTGACAAACTCAAGCATAAAATCTACAGTGAAATAAAAGCATCACAGAAACAAGTTCAGGGTAACTATTAGAATTTTGATGGATTTTTTTTCTGTGTGTTTCATGCAAGTTTAATATTTAATATATTCTGTAATACTTTGAATTTTGTCTTTTCTTATCATAATTATGTTTTATAAGTCAATTTTAATGATTTTTTTCTCTGCAATCAGCATCAGTGAACTGAATAGTGGTATCATATTTCCTATTGCAGTGAAAAAAAATCCTACACTGCACTGCATTGCACTGTACTAAATACTACTACAGTTTTCTATTGTGGTAATAATAATGATCCTTTTTGTAAGTGATTTACAGCTTATTTGAACAGAAAACTCTTCCTAGATTATATAACAATCTGGTGAGCAAGGCAGATGCTTCTCTGCCTTTGTCAAGCTTGCATCTTGCCTGCATTTATTCTAAAAGTAAACAGCTTGTCTTTTTTGCTTCTTGTTTTTGTGCTTTGCAAACCCCATGCAAAGTTCTTCGAGAAGAGAGGTGACTCCATCCAAACCAGATAATTAAGATGAGGTTGGTTATTATGAAGAGGCTTACCATTATTATTATTTTAGAAATGTATAAGTAATCTCAGAAATCCATGCAAGTTCTCATTGTAATATGTTACCAAACATTATAGCAGGGGTAATGAAAGAATAATCCATCTACATGTAGAAGACGCTTTGCCTTGGAGAATGGAATACTGGGCCGATAGGAAAAAGTGCTTCATTACATCTCAGGAGAGGATATAAAAAGGTACATGACCCAGGAAAGTGTAAAGCGATGCACTCAGGAGAAAAATAATACAAGCCCATACAAGCCCACAAGTAACCCATATATTTCAGGTCATTTAAGGTTGGGGTAAAACCGGGTTGATTGTACCAGTCAGCCACAGTCCTTTTCTGGCTTTGTCCCACTGCTATGGTAAGACACCTTGTCATATTCAAATCTGCCAACCTCAAATCTGTCTGAATTTTCTCTCAACTCTGCCACCTCTCCTTCAGTTCAAGCCAAGCTAGTTTATCATGGGTCTCCCGGCATCCTTCCTCTCTCTGGTTTCGTCTCTTTTCTACAGCAGTGTGATCTTTTGGCAATGGTAACATGGTCATCAATTTACTGCATAACAAATCTGCTAACTTCCTCTAGTAGATTCCTACTGCTGCTGTGGTTAAATAGAAACCCTCAGGGCTGGCTCCCTGGCCCCTGTTGATCTCTCCACCTGGCCCTGAGTGCCCTAGTTCATCACATCCTCTAAGCTCCTCTGCCTCAGTACCGATGGGCCTCTGCTCGCCACCGCTCCCATCTCTGTTTTCCTTTTCCCCTCTTGTGGCCTCAATAATTCCTTTCTATCCTTAATATCTTCACCTCATTGCTATGTCATC
Organism: Loris lydekkerianus; assembly: GCA_963574355.1. Lineage (NCBI taxonomy): Eukaryota > Metazoa > Chordata > Mammalia > Primates > Lorisidae > Loris > Loris lydekkerianus. Next base: position 23,416 of record CAUYPK010057970.1, on the reverse strand, counting down.
AGAAAATCCTCTCCCTGAGGATCAAATCTGATCCTCTGATTTGATCAACAACTCCTACCACAGGCTCTGCCAGGATGACATGACTTTTTCCTGATTATGCTTTTCGCATTTTCAACTTTTCATTGGCTGGTGATTCGTTGATTAACATCTCTTTTTCTCATTTGACCATTTAAGCTCTATGAAAAAGAACTGTGTCACTTTTTTTTGCTCAGTACCGTGACCTCAGAACCCAATATTGGGTCTGGTCCGAAGTAAATGTTCTTTACATTTCAGCTGTTATTTGTTCTTAATTATTTTTTTAGTGGAGCCTATCGGGGATGTTCTGATCAGCTGCTTGGCACTCATCACGTCTCCTTTTCCTGACATTGGCTCCTGCCATCTCTCTAGTAGCAAACCGAGCTATTGCTTTAATCCCCTATGTGCTGCTATTGTCTCCTTGGGGGACAAGAGTCCAGTGTGGCCTTCATGGAGTCCCCATTGCTGAGAGCCATGGCAGCAACAGAGTTGAGATCTGACCCCACCAGACCAAGGAGGCTTCAGCTTCTCAAGACGGAGAAGTCAGGTAACATAGCCAAGCACCATGAAGGAGTTGGTAACCCATGGGGTGCATTTGGACCAGATAGAGACGGAGACAAGAAAGAGTTGGTAAAGAAGTTGCCTACCCTCATCTCCTCTGCGGCAGTGAAACACAGTGGTCCCATTCGGGTTTTACAGGGACAGCTCTCATGATCATTTTATTTTTTCTGAAGGTTGGACCAGTGTAGTAATGTCCACCTTGTGTTTGTTTTCTCCCTTTTCCTCTCTTTCTTCTGAGTTTTCCTTTGTCTTGCGCCCTGGCATTGAACCCTGCATTAAAGGTGAGCTGCTGAGATTTGCCTCAGGCTGTTTTGCAGGAAATCTGGGCTTATATGATTTTTTCTTATTGTTTTAAAAGCCATCATATTCTTCCTGAGGGGCATCGATCTAAATAATTAGAAAACATTAGGCTTCATTTGTGCATTTATTGATGAAATATTTATTGAAGTCTCACTAGGAAACAGACTTCATTTTGGCCTTTTAGGTGCCAAGATATAGCAAAAGTTATTCCTGAACACTAGAAGATCACTTTTAGGCTTTGGGAAAGTGAACCAGACATGAAACAAGCAAACCAGAAATTACAGCAAATGTTCAATAAAGATACAACCACTACCTTCCCCAGAGCTCTCAGGAGGGTTTTCCCAGAGGATGCTCAGATATGAAGTGAGTCTTAAAGGATTAGATGGGATTTTTCCAAAGGCCAAGTGGGTCATAGAGAAAGCAGAAAGATTCCTCAAGCAGAGGGAGGCGCAGCACATATTAATAGATCGAGGAAGATAGCGCCACAGCTAGAGAAATTGCAAGAGTTTATTTCAATGAGATGAAGCTGGGGAGGACTTTGGGCTCAGAGCTACAAAGAGACATTACTTTTCCTTGTGGTCTGGGAACCACATTTATGAGACACACAGTCAAGAAGGTCCAGTGAAGCATTCAAATAAAATGAAGATGATTCAGGAACGTGGTAGAATTAAATTGTGTTTGTTTATTCCAGGCTTCATTTTGTAGGAGGATTTCAAGCACTCCAAATTGGTTAAGTTCAGAAATAGGAAGAATGAAATTGGATAGCATCATAAAACATGGCATTTTAGGTCAGGCAGGACAGGAAAAGGGGCTGCTGTTCCTAGACACTAACTCAGAGAATGAAGTGGCAAATCTAGGATAGTTCACACTGAATCAGATCTGCTTTTGCTATCATCCTCTTCTTCTGTAGGGTGAGCATACTTCTCAGTAATAATCATGAAATGGAATGCATGTATTTCATGAAGAAACTGAAATGTGTACTTGCCAAATAAAAATATTTCACTTTGCATTTTACACTTTTTCATTGTTTGAAATTTTAAACAGAGACAAACATTCCATGTAGTTGCATAGAATGACAGACTTGAAGCAACTCAAACTCCTTTTCTTCATCTTTGACATCACTGTCCTTTTTGACCTTTTGGTTAAATATAGGGATAAGTACTACCATAGAGGTTAGGATGCAAACCACACTTGAGCCTAAAGTGACTCCAAATGATTTCTAAATTGACACAGACTTACGCTCAAAATCTACTTTTGCACCTGGGTCCGCCTGTGTTAGGGGCTTACTCTAAAAGTAGAAGTTCTCTGAAGTAATGTCCATTTTATTAATGGACAATGAGTATGTAATAATTTGAAGCTTACACTCATATTAGTAAAACTCAATACTAGTAGCAGCAATTGTTTGGAATTTGGAACAACAAATAATTCGGAGGATGTGTATTTTCTCCCTGACATCATTTGGATTTACCAGCACAGGGTGACAATAAATGCAGACTGACAGCTAGCCAGGTGTGTTATTGCTTCTAAATCCTTCCAGACAATGCACTTCCTATCACCTGCACCCAGGGCAGACTGCTTCCTGGTCCCACACTGGGTGCCACTAGAATTTATGAGCATGGATTTTTGGAGCTAAAAGAACTGGTTCAAATCCTGCCTCCTCTATTTCTGTTCTGTATGACCTTTGGAAAGTGATTAACCTCTGAGTGTCCCAGTCGCCTCACCTGAAAAATGCAGGTGTAGTAGTAACTACCTCATAAAATTGTAATGAAGGTTGCACAAGTTACTAAATAAAGTGCTTCTGTGAGTGCCTGGCGCATATGAAATACTGAATAGATATTAGCTTAGATTCTCTGGTTCAAGGAGGGAAAGGAAAAAAGTGAGGGGAGAACTGAGCTGGTAGCAGAGACACCACTGAAACCCAAGTCGTCTTGATTTTAGTTCATTGTTCCAATCCCAAACAATATTGACTAATATGATTGTGGTGACAAACTGAATGGCTGCTCAACAGGACCTGAAGACTCAGAACTTTGAAAGACGAGAGAAGTTGCCATAGGGAGATTGGTTTCTGCAATAGTCACATACTAGTTTCTCAACATTGGAGGAGGTACATAGGAAACCTCTCAGTTTGGTAGGAGGTATTACGAGATATACCCGGAATGGCCACTCACTGTTTGTGCCTGTCTGCTGCTCAAAAATCTGTGATTTTATTACCATTAGTATTGTACATGGATGCAGTCCAGTAGAAACATAATATGAGCTAAAAATGAAAGTCACATATACAATTTTAAATTTATAGCAACCATCTTACAAAAAATAAAAAGAAATAAGTGAAATAATAATGCATTTTCTTTAACCCAATATAGCCAAATTTTATAACATCTAATTAATATAAAAATCAGTAAAGAGATATTTAACTTTTTTACTTTCCTTCCTTACTCCAGTATGTATTGTACACTAAAGCACATCTCAGTTTGAACTGGCCAAACTGCTCAGGAGGCACAGTGACTAATGGCTACTATTTATTTTATTGTTTATTTATTTATTTTATTTATTCTTTTTTTATTGTTTGGAATTAATTGAGGATACAATGAATTAGGTTACATTGATTGCATTTGTTTAAGTCCCTCTTCTTATTGTGTTCTTTCCCCAAGAGAAACTGTGATCCCATCCCCCTTCCTTCTCCTGTCTCTCTGCTCCCTCATTCTGCCACCCCCACCTTCAATTGATTTGAGTTTTTCTCTTATGATGGTATGTATTAAATCATCTACTGCCTTCATGTCAGAACTGAGGACATCAGATTCTTGCTTCTCCATTCTTGTGATGCTTTACTAGGAAGAATGTATTCCAATTCTATCCTGGTTAATACAAAAGATGTGAAGTCTCCATCTTTTTTAATGGCTGAATAATATTCCATGGTATATATATGCCACAGTTTGTTAATCTATTCCTGGGTTGGTGGGCATTTAGGCTGTTAATGCCTACTATTAAAGATGGTGGCAGCATGAAGAGTTATCCTAAAAGTCTGAGGATATAAAGAGTTATCAAAAACTTTTGATGATGCTATGTGCCAGATTTGCATTTTAGATAGTCAAGTGAAATAAGGAATATCTGAAGGTTAATTAATTAATTATTTCACCTCTACTCTGCTCCAAGAGCTATACTATGGCAGGAGATTCCAACATACATGAGACTAGAGATTATGTTTGAAGAAGCCTCGTGTTAGAGCTGACAGGTGTGGTCTCTGAAATCATTGAACCTGGTCTTTAGTTCTGATGCCAACCAAATGTGGCTGGGTGGCTTTGGTAAGGTGACTTAACCACTCTGAGTCTCAGTTTCCTCGTATGTTAGTACTATGCAAGTTACAATGTTGCTGTAATGATTGGCATTTACCCATTAATGTGCTTTGTAGAATGAAAGCACAGAGCAGGTGTAAGGTGTAAAATCTATGGTGCTTTTTATCATTATTATCATTACTACTACTATTATTTAGTGTCTCTTGCCCTTGTAAGGAGTGTGGGGTAGGATAAGAAAGTGTAGATCCTCCTGAAATAAGGTGATGGGAAAGCAAAAGTCTTGATTCCATGGGGAGTGTTTTGGAAGAACTGGAAGCACTCAGAAGCTGGCAGGGAACTTGGCAGCCATCAAGAGCCTTTGTTCTTCTTCTTATTTCTTAAAAGACTGGTCTGGATAATACTTTTAATATCTGATTCCAATTTCGAGGATTGAGGAGGCTTCTGAGAGTGTCAGAGACACCCATTTCACTCTGCAATCTAAGGTCCTGCTTTTCAAAAACAGCACAGGCCTTGCTACCTCTTTGTTCACATCCCCTTGGTTTGCTCTGTCCCTGTAGGGACCACTGTGGGCACACAAACAGCTAGAAGTTCAAGATAAAAATGATTTTATCTGCTTCAGTCCTGAAAGCCACACAACGTACTTTGCAAAACTTTGAGAAATTAACCTGCCTTGTGCCATTGGCAATGGGGCTGGAGGCAGAATGTTGGCTTTGTAAGACCTGGGGTGACGGAGTTAGAAAGCTCCCATTGGAATAGACCCCTGAGAATACCATGGCATAGATCACACAGGGTGTCTGCAGTCTCTGTGGCTATGTAGGAGGACAGCTCTCCCACTGTGACACCTGTGATCAAAGATTTCTTTTTCGAAGTGAAAATTGCCCTATTGTTAAATTTGACTGTAACAATGGCTTTAACCCTTTGGAATAATTTCAGACACTATGGTTAAAACATAAAGAAGTAGAAAGTGTTTTGAGTTTCCTTATTCTGTAGGTTGTCTACTCTGTTGATTATTTCTTTTGTAGTACAGAAGTTTCTAAATTATTTATCACTGTTGTTGCTATGTTTGCTTCTGGAGTATTACTCATAAATGCTGTGCCTAAGTCAATGTCTAGAATATTTTTTCCCACATTTTTTTCTAGAATTTTTATAGTTTAATGTCTTCAATTTAAGCCTTCAATTCATCTTGAGTTAATTTTTGTATATGATAAGAAATAGGGATCCTGGTTCATTCCTCTGCATATGACTATCCAGTTTTCCCAGCACCATTTATTGAATAGAGCATCTTTTCCCCAGCGTGCGTTCCTTCTGTCTATTGGTTGCAACTACCTTGTTCTGGGTTCTCTATTCTCTTCCATTGGTGTATGTGCCTACATTTATACTAGTGCCATGCTATTTTGGTTTCTATAGACTGGTAGTATAATTTGAAACCAGGTAATGTGATGCTTCCTTTTTTTTTTTTTTTTTTTTTTTGAGAATTGTTTTGGGTATTTAGGTTCTCTTTTTTGGTTTGATATGAAATTTAGGATCGTTTTTTCTAGATTTGTGAAAAATGATCTTGGCATTTTGGTAGGAATTGTATCAAGTAACTCACAAATTGTACACTTATATTGTACATAATATCCAGAATCTACAAAGAACTCAAACAATTCTGTAAGAAAAAAAGAAATAACTCCACAAAAAGGTAATCAAAACACTTGAATAGTTTTTTCTCAAAAGAAAAATAGACCAAATGGCCAAAAGATGTGAAAAAATGCTCAACATTACTAATTCTTAGAGAAATGCAAGTTAAAAACACAATGACATAGCACCTTACCATTGTCAGAATTACCATTATTAAAAAGTCAAACAACAACAGATTTTGGCGTGGATGCAGTGAAAGGAAACATTTATACTCTGTTGGTGGGAATGCAAACTAGAACGACTGCTATGGAAAGCAGTATGGAGATTCCTCAGAGAACTGAAACCATACCTACCATTCCTTCCAGCAATCCTGCCACTGGGTAGATAGCTGTAGGAAAAGAAGTTGTTTTATGAAAAAAACACCCGCACCCACATGTCAATTGCATTTATAGCACGGTTCATAATTGCAAAGATATGGAGCAACTTAAGTGCACATCAAATGATGAGTGAATAAAGAAAACGGGTGTTTTTATGTACATATACATACATATATATGTGTGTGTGTTTATGTTTGTATATATATATCTATTTTTTTTTTTTATATGTATACACACACACACACACACAAAAACACACCCCTATGGAGTATCACTCAGCCATAAAAAGGAATGAAATAATGTCTTTTGCAGCAACTTGGATGGAATTGGAGACCCTATCCTAGGTGTAGTATTTCAGAAAAAACAAATGTCACATGTTCTCACTTATAAGTGGGAGCTAAGCTAGAGGTACGAGTGGCCATTAAAGAGGTAAATTGGACATCGATTAAGAGTGAGCATGAGAGGAGGGTGAGGGATAAAAATCTACCTATCAGGTACAATGTGCACTATTCTGGTATGGGCACACTGACTTCAGTAAGATATAATTCATCCATGTAACAATGCAGGACCCCATACAGTTTTATTAATTAAAAAAAAGTTTTGGGGTTCTGAGCCAATTTGCCTGGGGTTGAATCCTGGTCCTGTATAAACTGTATGTCCTTGGGCAAAGATCTTAGGTCCTGTGCCTCAGTATCCTATTTATTAGAGGAAAATGATGAAAAGGTACCTAAATGCGTTGTTATATGATTTAGGTGAAGTATTGCACTAGAATAATATTCAGCTTTTAGTAAAGGTTAGCTATTAATGCTGCTATGCTGATACCTAGTTTTCCAGTCATGAATTTAAAAGTGTAGTTTTATATGTAAGTAAATTATAGTAATCATGCTATTTTGAAACTGCTTTAAAACATTTTTTTTGAGACAGAGTCTCACGTTGTCACCCTCTGTAGAGTGCTATGGCATCACAGCTCACAGAAACCTCAAACTCTTGGGCTCAAATGATTCTCTTACCTCAGACTTCCAAGTAGCTGGGACTACAGGTGCCCACCACAATGCCTGGCTATTTTAGTGTTATTGCTGTTGTCATTGTTGTTTAGCAGGCCTGGGCCAGGTTCTAATCCACCAGCCCTGGAGCATGTGGCCTGTGCCCTAACTACTGAGCAACAGGTGCCCCCTGTTTTAAAACATTTTAGCATATTATTGGATCTATTTCCACATCAATATATATAAATCATCATCATCATTTAAAACAGCATGATGGGCAGCAACATGAATTGTGGAGCCAGAAGTTCTAGGTTTGAACTCTATTCTGCCCTCCCCAACTGTGTGGCTATAGGAGGAAGTACTTTACTCTCTTTCTCTGTTTCCTCACGTTTAAAATGAGGATTAATAATATTAATAATAATACCTTCCACATAGAATTATTATGAGGATAAAGTAAGTAAATACTCATAAATATTCTTTAGTAAAGAACTTAGAACACAGAAAGCTTATGTAAGGGTTTGTGAAAAAAAGAGAGAGAGGGATTCTGGGAAGATGGCTTACTGGTAGCAACCCTTGGCAGAGGCTCTTGAGCAGAGGAAGAAAAACTGGATGGAATTGGACTCTATGAAGCCAAAGGTAGAGAGCTGAGCCAAGAAAGTCGTTTGGCAAACTGTAACTCCAAGGACGAGCATTCAAGAAAACGAATTACAGGTACAAAGCCTATTGACTAGAGGACAGGACACCCCTCCCCCAGCAGGAGACCCACAGCATGCTATCTGTGAGTGAGCAGGGAACAAAAGACCTCTCATTTTACCTCTCTGGGGAGAGCCACTAAACTCTACTAAAGAGCCACTAAACTCTTTCTCCAGGGAGGTCCCACTTATGAACCTAGAAACCACCCCACCAGGCATAAAATTGAACAGATATTTCCCCCCACAAGTCCAAACTCCCAGTCCACCATTCCCCTCTTGCATGGTGGTCTGAAGTTCTACTTTCTGCAGAGCACAGAGTGTTTGGTTTTGTCCTGAGAGAGCTGGGCATAGTGTGGACCACCAACCATCAGGACAGAATCTGTGTCTAAAGGGGAAGACAGAGGGTATGAGAAGAAAGGGTCACTCAGTGGGAGAAGAAGCAGTCCCCTGTTTATGACTATCCCTGGCCAGTGGTGGTGTTGACACTCCATTCAGGCTGTGTCTGGTGGGACAGGGTGTAGAACCCCTGGCTCTGATGGCACCCACAGCAGGAGAGTGATTGTTCCATGTGGACTGAGTTCGGCAGACAGGGCTGGTCCCCAGCCCCTGCTGGGCCTGCAAGCAGAGGCTTGCTAGGCATTGACTGAGACCTGAGAGCAAGGGTGTGGTCCCCTGATTCCAATAGAACCCTAGAGCAGTGGCTTGCTGGGTGTGAACCAAGACCTGAGGGCTATGGCATGATCCCCTGTCTCCAGACACATGTAAAAATGTTCATCATCTTTAATCATCAGAGAAATGCAAATCAAAACCACTTTGAGATATCATCGAACTCCAGTAAGAGTAGCCCGCATAACAAAATCCCAAAACTACAGATGTTGGCATGGATGTGGAGAAAAGGGAACACTGCTGCACTGCTGGTGGGAGTGCAAGCTAATACGTTCCTTTTGGAAAGAAGTTTGGAGAAGATTCAGTGATCTAAAAGTAGACCTGCAGTTTGATCCTGCAATTCCTCTACTAGGCCTATATCCAAAAGACCAAAAATCACTTTGCAACAAAGATATTTGCACTGGATTGTTCATTGCAGTTCAATTCATAATTGCCAAGTCATGGAAGAACCCCAAGTGCCCATTGACCCATGGATGGATTAAAAAATTGTGGTATATTTATACCATGGAATACTACGCAGCCTTAAAAAAGATGGAGACTTTACCTTTTTTATGTTTACATGGATGGAGCTGGAAAATATTCTTCTTAGTAAAGTATCTAAAGAATGAAAGAAGATGTATCCAATGTACTCAATACTTTTATGAAACCAATTTATAATTGCTCACACTTTCTTATGGAAGATAGATCACAACTATAGCCCAGGATGAAGGAGAGAAGTAGAGAGGGAGGGTAAATGTTGGGACCACACCTATGGAGCATATTGTAAGGGTACAAGTCAAATCTACCAAGTATAGAACATAAATGTCTTAACACAATAATTAAGTAAATGAGGTGAAAGCTATATTAATTAGTTTGATGTAATCATTCCAAATTGTATAAAAAAAAAACACATTGTACCCCACAAATGCACAAATGTATTCATGATCTATGTGTATTTGACTTAATGAAAGGAAAAAAAAAAAAAAAAAGCTCTGGCCAATGTGTCACCACGTTGCTTCCAGACTGAGACTGTGAGATGTTCCTCCACAGTTTTCACATCGGTCTTACTTTTCACCTGTGGTGGTGCTCTCGTTTGAACATGTCATTCCCCTCTCCAGTTTCATGTTAGGACCTTAATTTATCTATGTGGTAGTGCTGGGGGTGAACCTAGTGGAAACTGTTTGGGTTGTGAAGTCTTTGCCCTGATGAGTGAGAAATAACACTCATTAGTTCCCGAGAGGGAATTAGTTATCATAACTGCTGGTTGTTAAAAAGGAGAGTTCAGCTCCTTTATCTTTTTCTTGCTTCCTCTCACCCTGTGATGCATCCTACCATGTTATAAAGCAGCAGAAGGCCTTTACCAGGTGCTGGCTCCATGCTTTGGACTTCTGCAGCATCTGGGTATTGTGCTATGGCAACAGAAAATGGACTACCACAAATGGTATTCATGAAGAAGGCTTCATACTGTGTTGGCAGAACCCTGTAGAGTTGCCCAAGCTGAGGCTGGCATTGCATAAGTGAGAAATAAACATTTGTTGTGTGAAATCTCAGGTTTGAGGATTTTTCTTAAGGCAACACAATATAGGCAATGCTCAGGAATGCAGAAGTCTGAATACCACAGTTCCAAGGTATTTTTCCAGGACTGCTGATATCAGACTCTAGAAAGAACTCCTTTTATTGATCCCAAACACATCTTGACCCTCACTGGCCTTTATTAAGTTGTGATTTTTCTCTGTCTAGAGTCTCTGTTCCTAGATGGAGATTGTTTTATTAAATCATTATGCCACTTCATTTCTGATATACTATTTCCATTGTTTTATGGTACTTTAACTCAGTTTGGAGTAATCATTATCTCCTCTTTTCCCTCTGAAATGATATAAATACTTTATAATTCTTTAATAATTCCAATCTTTTCCCATTTATCTTATGTGTTGATTTTTAAGTATTAGTTTTTATATTTCTAAATTGATCAAAACCATCATTATATAATTAATTTGTGTTATTTACAATTACCTACAAATTCATCCATTTTTTTTAACTTCACCATTCTTCTTATAGCATATATCTCCCTACCTTCCTTTTTTTTTGGCTTACTTTGCTTTGTCGTGATGTAAATCATGAGCGATTTTATTTATTTATTTATTTTAGTGAAGGTTCATTAGAGGTTAACATCTTTCAAGGATTGCCTTATAATTTCTTTATTACTCCCTCACTCATGAATGACAGTGTAAGTGGGTATAGAATTCTAGGTTGTTAGTTATTTTCTTTCAAAACCTTGGTATTATCTTATTGCTTATTGGTTTCCAGTATTGCTGTAGAGAAGCAAATGCTGGCCTGAGGAATCTACATATTCCTTCTTAGCTGACCTGCTTTTTTACAGCCTCACTTGCTTCTATGACCTCCTTTTTGGCTTTTGTCTCCTAAATTTTTCACTAAGATGTCTATATTAGGATTTGCTATCATTTACCTTTTACAGAGTTCAATGTTCTTCTTCATATGAACATTCACACTTTTTCTCAATTCTGGAAAATTGCCAGACATCATAATAACTGATCGTTCTTCATTTTTTCTATTCTTTCCTTGCATAATTACTAATAGACACAGGCTAGAATGACACAACCTATACAGTTCCTACCTTTTCAATTCTATTTGCTGCATTATGGGTATTTTCCTCAGATATATTTTTCACTCTTATATGGTTCTCTCTAAGGAATTAATTGTGTCTGATTTACTCTTTAACTTGTCCATTGAGTTTTCGATTTCCATGACTATTTTGTTCATTTATGGAAGTTCTATTTGTTCTTTTTTTCATAGTGTTCTTTTCTTATGTTTCTAATTTGTCCTTTAATGTCTTTGATTATTCAATATATTTACTTTACCATCTGCATCTTATGTTTCTAACATTTGGAATACTTGGTGCTCTAAACAAATTGCTTTTGTCTTCTGATTTTAATCATACAGTTTTCTTGCCTATTATATGAAAAAGCAGTTTTGCAACAGGGTAAGAAGGAATTTTTAGTACAGAATGCATGTGTTTGAATCTCAATCTTATCACTTATTAGCTGAGTTATCTTGAACTATTAAACATTAACTCGTCATGCCTCACTTTGTTTAAATATAAAACAAGTATATTAGTAGAACCTATTGTATATTGAGACATTATGTATAATATTATATTAAAAAACCTAACACATAATAATTGCTCAAAAATGTTAGCTCTGTAATCACCACCATAGTCATCATCAACAATTTGGTTTTTGGTGCTCATTTTGGTAGCACATATACTAAAGTTGGAAAGATACAGAGAAGATTAGCATGGAGATTAGCATGGCCCCCATGCAAGGATGATATGCAAATTTTTATGCGTTCCATATTTTTAGTCTAGCAAGAGTGAGGATGGGGGGAGGGGAGGCTGATTGGTGGGATTTCATCTGATGTGCACAAAGTGAGGGTGTGCAGCACTCCCCTGGGTGAGGGGCTCAACTGAAACTTGCACGTTACCTTGGAAGTGAGAACAATGTAGCGTAAAAATTTGTACCCGCATACTGATTTGAAGCAAAAATAAATAAATCATAAAAATTACAGAGGCAAAAAAAAATGTGTTTTTCACATTCCTCTTTTGTGGGCTTCATCTTTCAGAATCCTATGAGTCCTGATGTGGTGGGATATTCCTGCATGGTGGTATTCCATTTGCTTCTCTCAGGCATCTCAGTGGAAATTTCAGTCTGGACCCAGTTTTATTTTAATTTATTGGGATTTGTGTTATTAAACACAGTGTGAACTGAACCCCAAACCTGTAGATGAGCAGGCACATGGGAGGATTTTCTTGGTCTGTCTGTCCATCACACAGTGCTCCCCGTCTCTGTGTATCCTATTGTCTCTCTCCTCATCTCACCTACTTGTATATCTTTCTATTTGCACTTTGTTTTACCACTTCTTATGACCCTTTGCAAGAGTTCATTAGTTTACTCATTGGTTTAGCTCAATTCGTGATACAAAGTAAGAAGTATCTGGATAAATAAGTATATTTCCCCCTTTGTGGAAGAGGCAATTTACTGTTTTGGATCTAAGCTGAAAAGTATCACCTATGAGAAGACACACTCCTAGCATGATATTCCTACTACTTCTGCCGTTACTAATGACACACTATTATTCCCTTAAATGCCTTTAACACTTATTCTCTGCTAGAGACTTTAATACATGCACAAATTTGTAAAATCCTCATAATCATCTTAAGGAAATGTACTATCATTAGTGCCCTTTTACTGATGAGGAAATAGAGAAGTTAAATAATTTGTTTCAGGTCAGTATTTCTCAATTGCAGACAATTCTATTCTCTCCCCAAGGGACATTTGGCAATGTCTGGACATATTTTTGGTTTCTACAGTAAGGGAGGGAGGTGCTACTGCCATCTGTTGGGCACAGTCCAGGAACGTTGTCAAACAACCCCTATGGTATACAGGATTGTATATTTATAACAAAAAAGATTTGGCCTTGAATGGTGATAGTGCTGAAGCTGAGAAAAACTGAGCTAAATAGTGTACCTGAGACTTTTTCACTACTTTTAATAGCATGTACACTTTATTTTACATGCTCCTTACTTTTGTAAATAGCATACATCTATATAGTTTAAATCTAATCTTTCATTCTTTATCTTTTCGTAGGTGAGCTTGGTTAATTTACATTTATGCACTTATTGTTATATTAATAGTGAAGTTCCTATTTACCATCTTAATTTATTATTGCAGTGTGCTACTTTAATTCTTTATCTCTTTCAAAGGATGATATCCATATCAAGGGCCATAAATCCTGCTTAACATCCTTGTGGATAATGGAAGGACTAAATGGTGAGAAAATATTAATTGAAAATTAAATATTTTAGGGGAAGAGAACTCTACTTTTTGGTTATCTATAAAATGAAATTAAAGGTTATTGGATCATACATTAAAAAAATTCTAACATAGCCAGGTGTGGTGGCTCATGCCTGTAATTCTAGTGTTTGAGAGGCTGTGGCAGGTGGATTGCTTGAAGTCAGGGGTTCAAGACCAGCCTGAGCAAGAGCGAGAACCCTGTCTCTACTGAAAAAAATAGAAAACCTAGCTGAGTGTTGTAGTGGGTGCCTGTAATTCCAGATACTTGTGAGGCTGAGGCAAAATAATTGCTTAAGCCCAAGAGGGTGAACTATGATGCCACTCTGTCCAGGGCTACAGAATAAGACTCTGTCTGAATAAATAAAATAAAATAAAATAAAATATTCTAACACGATGACTATTGTAATACAATTGTACTGTATGAGATTCATTCAGATGAACGCAGACATTTCAGGTTTTATTATGCTTTGCTTCATTGAGCTTTGTAGATAGTGCACTTTTTATAAATTGAAGGTCTGTGGCAAATCTGCATTGGGCAAGTCCATTGGTATTTTTTTTCTTGTTTACTTCCTTTATTTTCTTTTTATCTTTCAATACTTTTTTTTTATTAAGTTATAAATACATAGATCATGTATACATTAATTCATTTATGGAGTACAATGTGCTGATTTTAAATACAAGTTCATGTTTCTAATGGCATGTAGTTGTTTCATGTCTCTGTCGCATTTTGGTAATTCTTGGAATATTTCAAAATTCATTATTATTATTCCTCTGTTTTGGTGATCAAAAATCAGTGATCTTTGATGTTACTATTGCAATTGTTTTGGATGCCATGAACTGTGCCTGTATAAGGCAGTGAACTTAATTGATAAATGTTGTGTGTTCTGACTGCTCCATTGACTGGCCATTCTTCAGATCTCTCTTTCTCTCCCCGCCCCCCCAACCCCCTGCCTCCAGCCTCCCTACTTCCTGGGATATGGCAATATTAAAATAAAGCCAATTAATAATCTGAAAATGGCCTCTAAGTGTTCAAGTGAAAGGAAGCATTGCACACTCCTCACTTTCAATCAAAACCCAGAAATGATTAAGCTAGTGAGGAAGGTATGTCAGAAGCAGAAACAGGCCAAAAGCCAGGCCTTCTGTGTGAATTATCTGAGTTTTGAATGCAAAATAATAATATATGGAGAAATACTGCACTGGACACACAAATGATGAGAAAGCAAAACAGCTGCATTGCTGAGGATATGGAGATAGTTTAAATGGTCTGTATAGTTGATTAAACTAGTCCCAGCCTTCTCTTACACCAAAGTGTAATCCAGAACAAAGCCCTCACTCTCTCCAATTCTATGAAGGTTGAGAGGGGTGAGAAAGCTTCAGAAAAAAAGCTTGAGATTAGCAAGTTTAGTTCATGTGACTTATGGAAAAAAGCCATTTTTTGTAACAAAGTGCAAGGAAAAGCAGCAAATGCTGATGCAGCACATTATCCAGAAGATCTAAGATCACTGGTCAAGATGGGTACAATAAATAATAGATTTTCAATGTAGGTGAAAAAGCCCAATATTTGAAAGATGATTCCCTTTGAGATGATAAAGTCTTCATCAATCCTGATTTCTATTGACAATATTACTCAGAGACCCTGGATGAAACTACATGTGAGTAAGAAAAGAAACTTTTAATGTATTAACCCACTGAGTTTTTAGAGTTTGTTTTGTTATTACAGCATAATCTATTTATACCTTCTCAAATCACAGTGGGCTGAAAATTTGAGTCAGAATATGTCTCAGGTTTATTGGGGTACAATTGACAAATAAAAATTATTTGTACAATGCGATGATTTGTTATTTGTGTGCATTGTGTAGTGATGACCACATCCAAGATAATTAACACATCCAAGATAATTAACACATCCAGAACCTTTGCAAGGGAATGGAATTGTAGGTACAGAGAGAGGATGGTAAAATTATTCACCACCTCTCACTCCAAATCTAGCATGTGTCTTACTGAATCCTCATGTGTGTTTCCACAGAGTTCAGTTCCACTATGAGATAGATCCTTCTTCAGGATCCTATACCTTGTTTATCCTCACAGACACAGACCTGATACAGTGCTTGTTTATCCTCACAGCCACAGACCTGATACAGTGCTAGGTGCAGAATAGGTTCATGAATGTTGAGCAAAATCATCAATGTGTAAATACAGGAAAGCAGCAGACACAGGACCCTACATGCAATTGGATGTTCAGGAAATGGTTGGTTGAATGAATAAATGAATATCTGAATACATGTAATGATGAATGAGGCCAATGTATACCAGGAAAAGGGGGTGAGGGATTAAGAGGGTTGTAAACAGAAATGATTCCCCCAGCACCCATTTTATTTGTATGTTGTACTTGATTTATCAACAATTGGAGTGGGGGTGAGATAGTAGGTGTGATCAAACTTTGCACTCTGGGGACAGAGAAGAGCACTTTGGTTGGCTTCATGCTGGGAGGGATGTGTGTGGGGAATGCACTCTGTCTGCAATAATAAAAGGGCCTCCCATTTATTGGACAGTTGCTAGATTTTTGGGTGCTCTGCTAAGGATATTTTCATAAAAGCAAGGCTCTCTAATTTAAATCCTATAGTAAGACTTTATGAGAATCATTTAAACCCCTCAGTCCTCCTCTTTTTCAGCTCAGAAATGAGGATCGCTGTGCTCTGACCTCATGAATCTGCTTTGAGTACGAATGAGTTAATGTAAGTAAAAAACTTAGAACAACCTGACACTTGGCGAGCTCTCAGTCAATATCATTGATTTTCATTGTTGTTGTTTAATCCTCACTGCAATTCAGTGGTTCCCATTAATATCCTTACTTTCCCTGTGCATAAATTGGGGGCAAGTTCATGAGGCCTGTAAGTGATGCATCAAGGATAGGAAACTATGCCTGTCTGAATCTGCAGCCTGGGCTCTGAGAAACAGGGTTAAATTGTATCTCCCAAATTTATGGAACCAACTTCAGAATGTGACCTTATTTGGAAATAAGGTATTTGCAGATATAAAGAGTTAAGATGAGCTCATACTGGCTGAGGATGGGCCATAAATCCAGGATAAATGGTGTCCTTATAAGAAGAGAAGACAGAGAGAGGAAAGCCCAAAGATCACCGTGTGATGGACAGGCAGAGACTGAGCTACTGCAGCCACAGCTAAGGAGCTCCAAGAGTGTCTGGGAGTCACCAGAAGTCAGGAATAGGCAAGGAAGGATCTTCCCCTGGAGCCTTCAAAGGGATCACAGCCCTGCCTGCACCTTGACTTCAGATCTCTGGCCTCCAGATCTAGCAGAGAATACGTTTCTGTTGCCCTAAGCCACCCAGTTTGTGGAAGTACTTTCTTACTCTCCTCCTTGCTAGGCTGCTGGCCCACCCCGGTGAAGCTTCTGTTTTGGTGGATAGAGGGTGTGGGCTTCTCTCTGCAGTCTTTCAGGTGCCTGACTGGCAAGGTTATTTTTAACTTAGGCTTGTGACGCTCACATTGAGGGATTTTCTCACTTTTCAGAAGGAATTAGACTTTACACCTGGTGTGCAAGTTTTTAAAATGGCAGAATTGCAGAAAGGTCTTGTGAAGATGTCTAGAGGGTAAGAGAAGCTGTTGCCAGTGATAATTTGCAGCCCCTGGGCACAATCCATCATCATCATTGTCAAAATAATTCCAAACATTATCATGTCGAGCTGTATTTGGCCACTTTGTGGTGCTGTAAAGGAGTGTTTGGGGCAGGCTACTTTATAAAGAAGAGGTTTATTTGGCTAATGGTCTTGTTGAACAAGAAGTAGCATGCCACATCTACTTCTGCTGAGGGCTTCAGAGAGATTCCAATCAAGGCTGAAGGCAGAGGGGGAGCAGGCATGTCGCAAGGTGAGGGAGGGAGACAGAGGAGGGGGTGCCAGGCTCTTTTAAATACCCAGCTCTCGTGTGCATTAAAAAGCAAGCACTCATTCATTATTGCAAGGAGGGCATCAAACATTCATGAGGAATCCACCACCCCCATGACCCAAACACCTGCCATCAGGCCCTATGTCTAACACCAGGAATCAAATTTAAACATGAGATTTGGAGGGGCCAAACATCCTAGCCCCAAGCACTAAACTAGCTCCATTACTGTAATTCTCAGAGACACTGTAAGAGGTAAGTTTTGGTGCTCCCCAGTTTAAGACAGAGACATTCAAGTGGGTTAAATCACTGTCCCAGGTCACCATGTGTCAGAACCAGGATCTGTCCCCAAGTAGACTTTGCTCTTTGACCTTTTATGCTCTCAGACAAGGAGCATGCAGTAAAAGTAGAGGTTTGCAGCAATAGCAGTAATAATAACAATGAATAAAACATAGTTTAAGAAACTTCTGTTTTTCAGAATTTCTTTTAAGTGGTTGCCCCAGACTTGAGAAAATAGTAGGCGAGTAGATCAAACACCAAGATAGAAGAATTAGACTTTGCTGACAGGGAGGGGCAGGATCGGGAGGAGGGATGGGAGAGGAGAGAGGGTGGGCAGGAAGCACGAGTTTGTGTGTGTTGATGTGTCTCAGACGTGTTAGGTAGATGTTGACAAGGAGCCTGAGTGATTGCAGCCTGGGCAGAAGCAACCCGGACGAACCTGGAGCCCAAGGTGTGAAGAGGTCGGGAGAAAGTATTTGCTCAGAAATTAGGAGAAAATCTTTGAGAGGGGTGCAAAATTTCAGGGGTGATGGCTTTGAGGTCAAGGGCGCTTAAGATAATTTCACGAGGTTTTCAAGGTGCAGGAAAGCCCATGAATTGGCTTCTTGAGTTGCAAATGCTATTCAGATCCAGAATAGCAAATACATCTAGAACTTCTGCTGTAATTTCTCATTAACCTTATTTCTCTGTGATACCATAATTTCCTTCACCATGCCCTGCTCTTTCAGCGGTGGGCTTGGGGACAGGGAAGTAGGGAAGAAAATAAACATGTTTCCAATGATCTCTGCGCTACTGTCCTAGGCACATTACATAATTTAATTCTGGAACAACCAACACTACAAAGTAAGGAAAATTATCCCAATTGATAATTGGTGAGGAGAATAAGTCCCAACATCATTGAGCTAAATGACTTGCCCCAGAGAGAAAATAATTTGCCCAAGATGTTGACCAAGAGGTTAGATGACTTTCCCAAGGTCACTCACATTGTGCTGGTTCCTCGGTCCTTTGCCCCTCTCTGCCTTCTCAGAGGCTATGCCCCAGAGCCTCTGTCTGTCCTTCAGCACTAACACAGAGGTCCTTACATGTTTCTCATAGGCACTACATAAACATTTCTCTTGACTGAGTGAGAGACGACCAAGTCCAGTACAAAGATGGGCCGTTACCAATTTGTTTTACTAGATGTGTATCCAGGAGGGGCTCTCAATATTCTGGAAATGAAAGTCACACAAACACTTAGCTTAGTTCACGTGATAATTTTTCATTTTGTGGTACTGATTTTACATTTGCACTCCCGAGCTTTCAAGGTCCTACTCACTGAGGTGTGCCTGTTTTCTTATTAGACATTGTTGCCGGGTGTTTCAGAGTTAATGGAAGGAACCAAAATAATCAGGTCAATTTTTTTGCCAGATGCCTGCAGAGTAAGGAGATAATTTGACATAATCTTCTTCTCTGTGAACAGGTAGAGAGGTCATCATGTCTTAGCCTCAGTACCTTTTCAGGAAAATGGAAATGTTAATGCTTTCATGAATTTTTAATAAAATATAATTACGTGACTTGTTGAGGTTTCTTTAAGGTGTCTTTATGAAAGGGAGGACAAGTCCTGAGCTTTTCAGTTTCTGGATTTTTTAACAGCTTTATTGAGGTATAATTGATACACAAACAACTGTGTATATTCAATGCATACAGTTTGATGAGTTTGGGTGTAAGTAGACATTTGTGATGCCATCACCAAAATCAAGAAACTAGACATGGCCCATGCCTCCCAAAGTATTCCTACCACAAACAAACAAACAAACAAACAAACAAACAAAAACAAAACAAAACAAAACAAACACAAGAAAACTTTGTGAAATCCTTGGTTTTAGAGACATATCCCTGCTCTGGAATCCTGGCGTTATCTGTATTGTTGGATTCTTGAATATACTCATAACTTCTGAAAGCCTCTATTTAAGGAAAAAAAGAAGTGACACGAACTGCCCTCCAGACTCCCAGGTGAATGGCTCCCTCTGGAGTTCTGCAGTGTAGGGGTTGGCCAGCATTTCCAGGCCGGACCTGTGCAGTGGCTTCCTTCCTATGTGGGGCTCCCAACCCGGCCATGCCACTCTGTGAATCTTCCTCCACATACAGCCAAGAGCAGATTCCTTCCCTCTCCTGCTTAAAACCCCTGCCTGAAGGCAAGGGGGCTGCAGAATCAAGCACGGGGCATTCCCCCAGAGAGATAGACTAGTATCTGGCACAGTCTGGTGGCAATTTAATAATGGGCCTCAACTCTACATGGTGTCCCTCACCAGACAACCCTCCACAACACAGAATGCATGAGCAGGGTCTTCCATAAGGGGTCTGGAGAGATTTTGAAAAGAGTATGATCTTTGAGGCTAGACTAGCAAGGGCCTCAGAAAACTTTTTTAAAAACCGTCTTCTTAAATAATGTTTATTTATTTATTTTTGTTATCATTATTATTTTTTATTGTTTGAGAAACTTACATCATTTTTTCCGAGCCTCAGTTCCTGGATCTGTATAATCTGAGCAGCGACACTTCTTTCAAAGTGGCTGAGTGCACACACCTGCTGTTGGCTGCTGGGCGGTCATCAGTCTGTATCCTTATCGCCTCCCTGTAGCTGGCTGTTATCATGGAGACACTCTCAGTTGTACTACGGCATTGTGAAAACAGGCCTGGATGCTTTTCTTCCAGGCTTCTGGTTGGCTTTTTTCTTTTTCCCCTAAGCAAATATTACAGCATCTCTTTTTCCAGCTGCCTGGCTGTCTTCTCAAATGCCTGGCAAAGGGCCTGAAACAGAGTAGTATTAAACTGATACTTAAGACTGTCCAGCCAAGGTCTCTAATAGCAGGGATTACATCTTATCAACCACTATATTCCTAGTTCCTAGGACACACATCAAGGGTATATTTCCCTTCTCTTTCTCATTGTTGGGGTCTCCGTAGAGACTGTCTTAAAAACAGCAAGTCAGGAAGCACAGCTCAGGAGGCTTGAGAGATTGACATAGGCCCCAGCAGTGGTTTCAGATTCAATAACCCCAAGCTTAATGACTAAAGACAACACAATTTTAGTAGCCCATGGTTTCTGGGGGTCAAGAGGCTAGGCACAGCTCAGACTCAATCACGGTGTCAGCCAGGATCACATTTACACAGGCACAGCTCAAACTCAAGATCTCAACCAGGACCACATTTTCACCAAGCCTCCATGGGGAAGGGAGGGGGAGAGATTAACATCCAAACTCATGTGGTTCTCCGCAGATTTTAATATCTTGTGAGCTGTTGGATTGATGGCCTCAGCTTCTTGCTCCAGTTGGCCAGATGATATCCTCCGTTCCTAGAGGCATCTATCAGTTCTTCTCTAGATGTGACCTGTTTGTCCCAAGAGATCCAGTTTCTCCCAGCCCTGTGGTCCGTGAAGTACATCAGCTGAGCTCTCTGCCTTCCAACTTCTGGTTGGGTTAGCAATGGGGGCCCTGGCAGGGAATGTAGAGAAGTGGGAGTTTGAGTCTGTGTTTCGATCCCCCTGGATGCTTTTCTTCCAGGCCTCCAGTTGGCTTTTTTCTATTTCTCCTAAGCAAACATTACAACATCTCTCTTTCCAGCTGCCTTTAGCTCTGGACACCATCTCTGAATCCTGGTAATTATTTCTTTTTTGCTACCCAGATGAAGGAGATAATGGCTTTTAGTTTGTTTCCCCTAGGTGGCTTCAGCATTCCTGTCACGAACACTTAAGCTCCTCACATTTAGTGTGCTGTTTGTCCAGGACTCTACGATAAACTCCTTTTAGAAAAACACCCTAAACTTTACCTTCTATAGGCTGAGCATCCCTTATCCAAAATGTGTTGGACTAGAAATGTTTTGGATTTTAATTTTTTTTTTTATTTTGGTGTATTTACATTATACTTATGGGATCATCATCCCTAATCACCAAATCTAGCTGGAAAAGTCTTTCTCACGCCACATCACTCTGATACATACTCATTCTCTTCTTTCACTTATAAGGACACTTCCCTTTTAAGATGCTTGTATTTAGACTGGGTCCACCTGGATAAAGCTGGATAATCTCCCCCATTCCAAGGTAATCTAGAGTGCTGTGACATCATCATAGCTCATAGCAACCTCAAATTCTTAGGCTGAAGTGATCCTCTTTCCTCAGCCTCCTAAGTAGCTGGGACTAAAGGTGCTCACTGCTATGCATGGCTACTTTTAGAGAGAGACTATTACTCTTGATCAGACTGGTCTCCAACTCCTGAGCCCAAGTGATCCACCCACTTTAGCTTCCTAGCGCACTGGGATTATAGGTGTGAGCCACTGCACCCAGCCACCCTTTGCAATCTTAATCTTCCCTTGTCATGTCACAGAATACTGGGGGTTTGGAAGTTAGCATTCTTTACTATAATAATGCTCGGGTAGTAAAGCAAAGTAATAAAACTCAGGCTGGTCTTGAACTCCTCAGCTTAAAGGATCTGACTGCCTTGGCCTTCCAGAGTGAGTTCTGGGGGTTTGAAAGTTAGCATTATTTACTATGACATAGCTACTCACATAGATCTCATTTGAAATATGAACCAGAAGGAAAAGTGACAGCAACAATCAATAAAAATCCTCTTGATTCTTCTAAATCCTTTCACAGTCTTTGTTAGAAAGGGTGAGCACTGAAGAATGTCACATCTCTTAGTGTAATTCTCTTTTATGCTACATTCATATCAATTTTACATTAATTTTCTAAATCACGTGTAAGAGTAGGTCATATTATACATGAGTTTCACTTCAGAGCAGTCAAGGAGTCATTGGATTTGTTTGTAATAAGATGAGTGTAGATCTGAAGAGTGTGAGAGCTACTCTACATCTTGTATCTTCATGACCTCATGACTGTGGCTGGCATACAGCAGGAGATTAGGAAGCATTTGGGCACTGACCAATTGGGTGGACAATTCACCAGATTGCCTTGTGGACCCTTGCTATGTGCTGCTTGAATAGCATCACTTTAAGCAAAGATCACAATCTCTGCAACACCAACTTCTGTGACTGGAGACAATTTATGCAACATTTTATTCCTTAAGAATAAGATATAGCCAGGGACTCGCTGGCAGGTGCACACCACCGCAACCTGCGACCAGCGCCCACCTGGGCCTCTGCACTGGCCCCAGCCAGAGACTCCTCTGCCAACCACGCAGCCTGCACATCGTGCCTGCTGGGCCTCTACAAGCCCTGGCCAGGAACTCCAGGAGCCACGCAATCCGCGTCCTCCCTCCTTTGCCCTCCCTGCCTCCATACTGGCCTGCTCATCTGGTCAAGGACTCTGGTAGCCGTCCATGCGCCCTCCAGAGCCCTCCCTGACTCTGCACAAAGCTCTTCTCCTGACCAGAGACTGCTGAAGCCTTGGGCTCTCTGTGTCAAAGTCACTGGGTGCCAGGCACTCCCAGAAACATGTGCACCAGCCCCTGACCTGTTGCTGGATCTGGGTGTGTCACACTCCAGAGCTGCTCCCACAACCAGAACTCCCTGGCTAGGGCAGCCCCAGAGGAGCTACACAGGGTCACTCTCTACAAAGATCCAGCAACAATAAAGTGATCCCCCTGGGGTCTAATCTTGGAGAGACACCTCCCCAACACTGAGGATGGCCAGAGACAATGGTGAAAAGCAATCATGAGGTGGAATCAATGGAAAAACTCTGGAAAAATGAATAATCACAGTAGATCAACTCCCCCAAGGAACAATAAGGCAGACACAGCACAAGGTCCCATGCACAAACAAATAACTGAGATGTCAGAAATCGAATTCAGAATCTGGATAGCAAATAAGATTGAATTAGAATTCCAAGCAGTAACCCAAAAGATATCTCAAGAATTCAATGAATTCAAAGAACAAATGACCAAAGA
>CAUYPK010057969.1:0-37930 GCA_963574355.1 Loris lydekkerianus | reverse complement strand
GTCCCCGCCTTTAAGCTGCTCAGTCACTAGGTTACTTTGTCCCTCCCGATCCTTGCTCTGGGACCCTGAGGGCAAAGCTTGCCGGAGCAGTTTTTCCACACAATGGCTTTCACTTAGCCCAGCTCAGTGGCTCCTTTTGGGTCCCCAGACAGTGCCCAAAGTTCTCCACACTTTTTCTCAAGCTCTCCCCAATGCAGCTCAACTGAGTACCAAGTCCAAGAACACCAAAAAAGTTCACAGGTAAGGCCTTTCCGGTTTGCAGTCTCACTGATGCTTGTACTCACGTTTGCCGACGTGATTAGGTTGATCTAACACACGCAGCCACTTGCCAGTTTTCCACTGTTTTTGTCTTCCTCCTGGGGTCCAGAAGTCCCTTTCTGGCTCCCTGTATCCTCCAAGGGATGATCATAGGCAGATCCCACCGGCCAGAGATGTGTGGAGTCTTGTCTCTCCAGACTCGCCATGCCCAGTTACAGGGAAGCTGTTACTCAGTCGCCATCTTTAATCCACCTTTGGAATGTAAATGTGTTAACACAATAACTGGGAAATTGCCAGGAAGGCTATGTTAACCAGTGTGATGTAAATGTGTCAACTTGTCTGTGAAACTAGTGTATGATGCCCCATGATAATATTAATGTACACAGCTATGATTTAATAAAGAGAGAGAGAGAGAGAGAGAGAGAGAGAGAGAGAGAGAGACTCTGTGCCTTGTGAAGCCACTTCATCACTTTCGAGAATCCCTAGAAGATCAATATTGGGTTTTTTAAAAATTATCCCAGAGCTGTCTGAGAGAGTGAAATCTTTTTTTTCCATCCATTTCTCTTCCTCTTTGGGGGTTTGGGAGCATTCAAAAGCATTGTCTTCAATGTCATCAATCCATTCTTCTGCTTGCTCCTTTCTTTTACTGAGGGACTCTACTGTGTTTCTCAGATTTTTGAGGGCTACAACTTCTTGTCTCAAGGTGTCAAAATTGTTGGTCATTTGGTCTTTGAATTTGTTGAATTCTTGAGACATCTTTTGAGTTACTGCTTGGAATTCTAATTCAATTTTATTTGCTATCCAGATTCTGAATTCAATTTCTGACATCTCAGTTATTTCTTTGTGCATGGGATCTTGTGCTGTGTTTGCCTCATTGATCCTTGGGTAGTTGATCTACTCTGATTATTCATATTGCAAGAGTGTTTCTGTTAATTTCACCTCATGATTGTTTTTCACTGTTGCCTCTGGCTGTCCTCAGAGTTGGGGAGGTGTCTCTCCAACATTAGACCCCAGCTGGATCACTCTGTTGTTGCTGGATCTTTGTAGGGAGTGACCCTGTGTAGTTCCTCTGGAGCTGCCACAGCCAGGGAGTTCTGGTTGTGGAAACAGCTCTGGAGTGTGACACACCTGTATCCAGCAACAGGGCAGGAGGTGGTGTGCATGGTTCTGGGAGTGCCTAGCACCCCGTGACTTTGGCACAGAGAGCCCAAGTCTCCAGCAGTCTCTGGGCAGGAGAAGGGCTCTGTGCAGAAGCAGGGAGGTCTCCGGAGGGCACATGGTTACCAGAATCTCTGGGCAGATGAGCAGGCTGGTGTGGAGGCAGGGAGGGTACAGGAGGGAGGACCCAGTGCTGCATGGCTCCCACAGTTTCTGGTCAGGGCATGCGGGGACCTGGTGGGAGCTGTTCACGGTTTGGGGGTCATGGAGCAGCTCTGATAGAGGTCCAGGTAGCACCAAACCCAGGAGTTTGAGGTTTCTATGAGCTGTGATGCCACAGCACTCTACCCAGGGCAACAGCCTGAGGCTCCAGTGTCCCAAAACCGGTTTCACTCTGCCCCTTACGGTTAAGGCTGTAAGGCAGCTCAGTTCCCGCCTTTAGGCTGCTCAGTTACTAGGTTACTAGCTCCCACCCGATTTTTGCTCTGCCATCCTGAGGGCGGAGCTTGTCAGGGTGGTTCTCTAACAATGGCTCCCTGCAGCCCACAGCTGAAGACTATTAGCTCCATCCGGCTCAGCAGCTCAGTCTGGAGCCCTAGACAATGCCCAAAGTTCTCCACACTCCTGCTCAAGCTCTCCCCAAGATAGTTCAACTGAGTGCCAAGTTCAAAAACGCCAAAACAGTTCAAAGGTAAGGCCTTTCCGGTTTGCAGTCTCACTGCTGTTTGTACTTATGGTTGCCAGCAGGATTAGGTTGATCGAACACCGCAACCACTTGCCAGTTTTCCAGTGCTTTGGTCCTCCTTGTGGGGTCCAGAAGTCCCTTGCTGACTCCCTTTATCCTCAAAGGGATGATTATAGGCATATCCCACCAGCCAGAGATGCCTGGAGTCTTACCTCCCCAGACTCACCGTGCCCAGTTGGAGGGAAGCTGTTACTAGGCCACCATCTTGCTCAACCCCCCTGAATCTAACCATTTTTAATGCACCTCAAATGTGCTGCTCAAACAGAATGGATAGCCTGAAAGCAAATCATCTGATACCCCATTAGTTATGTGAGCTTCAGGGTTGAGGGGGGAGTGGCCTGTAGAGCAATGAAAACTTTTTTCTCATGTTTTAGGATGCTGTACTGGTCTAAATTACAGTTCAGAGAAAGTTCTTTTCCAAAAAGCATGGTGTGAGTGAGGTAAATAATATACCACCATTACAAATGAAGGTACCTGGCAGTATCTGTTATGATAACTTGTGCATATCTGTGACATTTAAGATAAAATTGGGAGAATTCCAAAATATTTTGAGAAGAAATCAAGCATAGTGATAAAAAAAAAATTATACAATGACGTGATCTGGAAAATGGATATATTTTTGACCCAAATTTCTTAGTTTACCTCACATGGAAAAGTATATTATTTTGATAGGCTATCCTGACTAATCAGCACTGGAATGGACCTGCTTTAAGGTATTTTCACATGAGAAGTAATTTTAGACTACCAGCCTAGTCCTACCTTCTAGTGTGGACTTCCATGGTTAATGGATATAGTGGGTATAATTATTAATAGGATATAATTTCAAGAGTACATATTATGTATTATCTCATGATAGTATGATTACTGCCTCTTAGACTAAGAACATAAATTTCATGTGTACACAAATCTTGTTTCCTTTACTCAGACTACCTGCTTATACCCTTATTATGATCACCATCCCTTCCCCTCCACCCTTCTCCCCTACATACACCACATATACAAACACACATTTAAGAGACAGAACAGAATCCCATAGGACTCACATGCTGTTTTATCAGCATCAGAGTAAGAAATAGAGATCTCACATCTAAAATCTCGCCTCTATACTTCCATGGAGTATTATAACACAGGACATTAACATATGAGATTATATAGGTAGTAGAGTATGTGGTGAGGAACAGGGAATCTGGAGACCGATTATCTGGGTTGAAATCCCACCTCCACTACTTACCAGCTGTGTGAGTTACTTAATTGTCTATTAAACTGTGCTTCAGTTTGCTCCTCAGTAAAATGGGTTTAACTCATATGGTTGTTGTGAGAATTAAACAAATTACTATTTGTTACGTACTTAGAACAGCACTCAGGATATAGGAAGCATTATATAACTAAATAAATTGAAATAAACAAAACAAATGAGGCTTACCTCAGAAAAAGTAGTAAGTGAATTATTACAAATTGTTAAGGTATGATAATAGAGGTACTCATAAAGTGTTTGATTCCTGAAATAATAGCAAGATCTTCCCTTTTCAATTTGTGTGAGATTTTAGTTATGCAGATGGCAATTTTTTTTTTAATAGAAAACAATCATTGCATCTGAACAATCTGGCATTTTTCGCCCCTAAGGCGAAGCATAAGTTGTAAGAAAAAGTAATGTATATTTATGAAAATGCATTGATGAACTTGTATTCAGTCAAGAAACACTAGTTGATTGCTTTGTTGTAGATTTAATGTACAAGACATGTCTTTGTACAATATGTAAGGACACTCTTAAATTACAGTGCTGAAATAGATGACACAGTACTGTGAGGTAAACAGCAATTCCTTTATCAGATTGATTCCATTTGTGACATTTAAGTCTCTAATCCATGACTATTTGTGCCGGGGAGGAAGGTATGGCAGATTGCATTTTTAAAAAGACCCATCCCACATGCTTTTCTGCAATGTGACCTTGCCACTGCCCCAGTAAGAGGGAGAATGTATAGCTCTACCCCTTAAAACAGAGTAGGCCCTGTGAATACCGTATATATTCGAGTATAAGCCGAGTTTTTTAGGCACAAAATTTGTGCCGAAAAACCCGAACTCAGCACAAATTTTGTGCCGAGAAAACTCAGCTTATACTCGAGTGTATATGGTACTTTGCTTCTTAGGCCTCTTAGCCTAAGGCAGAAATGACACTGCACCAATTCTGGACAAAGCGATAGTTAACCTGGCAAATTATTCTTGCATATTGGAAGACAACCCCCCAGGTTAGAAGTGTAACCATACTGAGACTACCGTACTGTGAGAAGCCCAAAGCCCTATAGACGTTGAAATGGCATATGAAGACAGAAATAAAGGAGGAAAATGGAGGTATCATCTATATATGTGAAATCACCTTGGAAGTAGATCCTCCAGCCCTAGTTATCCCAACTAATACAATATGGATTCAGGAAGGACCCATCTAGGTCCTTCCTGAATTCCTGACTCATAACATCATGACCAGGACAAAGTGATTCCTTTAATCTGCTGTGTTTGGGGGTTAGTTTGTTTTATAAAAAATGATTAATGGAAGTAAAGAGATTTATTAATAACTTTATTAATTAATTGAATATGTTGGTGAATGAATATAGGAGGTTATGTACATTATTGAGACCACAGAGCCATACCACCTGCCTTTAGATTCTGACTTTGCCACTTAAAAGTTCTATGACATTGAACAACATATGCCTCAGTTTCTTCATCTATAAAATAGAGATAATATTAATAACTACCTCACAGGATTGTCACAAGGTTTTGATTAGTTAAAACTTATTGCAATACAGACTTTAACTATTAAAATGTAGCTGGGCCTCAATGATGGTGATCAGGAGACTGCCCTTTTGATCAACTAAGCAGTAGTAAATTTTGTGTTGCAGACATAGTTTGAGACTAAATCCTAGATCAACTAGATCAACCATGAATGTGAAATTCTGGAGCCTTTCTGGGGTACAATTTTTCCATCTGTAGAATGAGGATAGTAATACCTACTCCTCAAGGTTCTCATGAGCATCAGATGAGCTAGGCAGGTAAAGCCTAGCTCTTGATGCCATGATGCCACAGCACTCTACCCAGGGTGACAGCTTGAGGCTCTGTCTCAAAGAAAAAAAACAAGAAAAAGAAAAAGAAAAAGAAAAAGGGCTCAGAGCCTGACAGGCAGTTAATATTGGGAAATTATTAATTATTTTGGCATCCCAATTTTTGTATTTGATTTCACATAGGGTGAAACTCTCTCAACACAAGAGAAGATCAACAGACTGGTTTTTAACTTTTTAGCAATATTTTTTTAATTTTTTTATTGCTAAATCATAGCTGTGTACATTAGTGCAATCACCTGTACCCTTTCTAACATGCACCATAGATGCTTATTTTCTTTGCATTTGCTGAGGGTGCCTTACTCCTCACTTCACTCATACCCTTTCTCAGTTATTTTTTTACTAGCAATTATACAGCCCTGATGGTAAAAGTATAAATAAAGTCAGAAACTTTACAGACTTAATGAAACTTTGAAGCAATAGTATATGATTCAAACAGGTTCTATGAGACAGTAGATGTTTCCTCAACTAGCCAGTATATCTTATTAGGTGGATAAGAAAAAGTGTAGTGAAATTCTACATACTTGTTAGTCTAAAATTTAAAGCACTTTTATACTTACTCTTTAACCTGTTCTTAGAAAGTTGAATTTCTGTGTAAGCCTGTTTGCTGACAAAGAAAAGGTGCTTTCCTGTAACAGATATAAGGGTTTGTTTTAATAGTTCCAAGGACTGTGGACTTGCAACCTTGACAGTAAGAATGTCTTCTGAAGGCAACTATTATATAATACTTGTAATACTTTTTACACTGTTTACACTGAAAAACTGTGTGTTCTTTCATGTGGTAAGCCACATTCGCCTTAGGAAATCTGTTTTACCTACCAATCTATATCTCACCGTGATCTAAGCAAACTAGTACTAATTAACTCTGTTTCTTCAAGGAAATGTGTGCATTTCCTGAAAACAAAAAATATGGCTTAAAAATTTCCTTCTTAAAAGAATGAATTATTTTGAAGCAAAACAGAAGTGACTCTAACAGATTAAAACACTAGGCCGTTCTTTGGTTTGTATTGCAGTAAGACCCGTATGATGAACGCAGTACTTTGTTAAATTCACTTTCAGGGACTGTGAAAGATGAAGGATGGAATCAGGAGACAGACAGATCTAGCCATCTTTTACACTGAAACTCACCTGCTGCAGGGTAGCTAAGCTGAAAGAAGTTAAAGTCCTATCTACCATATTCTACCAAAACTTTTTGCCTCCTCCCAATCCCAGACCTTGTTACCACATCTATCTCTAAGAGCAAAGATAGAAGTAATTTTTGCACAGGGGCCAGGCACTGTGAAAGACGCTGCAAATTAAAGGGAGAAATGTGCAAACTCCACCCTTCTGAGTTCAGTTTAATGTGCATGAACACAGAGGGCATCATCTAAGTGAAATAAGCCAGGCCTCGAAGGACAAAACCCACATGATCTGACTCTTCTGTGGCAGAGAAACGAGTCAGGCTCAAAGCAGTAGAGAGTAGAACAGTGGTTATCACAGGCTGTGTCATGTTGGAGGGAAGGAGCAGCAGAGAGAGGTTAGTCAACAGTACAGCGTTAAAGTCAGATGGAAGCAGGAAGCGCTGGAAGTGCACAGCAGGACAACTAGAGTTGACAATAATGTACTGGATAAGGTGTCCCTTAGCAGTGGGGATATGCTGTGAGAAATGCATGATTAGGTGATTTTGTCATTGAGTGGCGTTGAGTACACTTACACGAACCTAAATGATACAGCCAGTTGTAGGCTGTATGGCTACAAAATGCCAGCATGTGACTGTACTGAACACTGTAGAAAATTATAACATGATGGTTAAGTATCTGGGTATCTAAACATAGAAAAAGTATTATAAAAGAAAGGTGTTTATCTATGGGACCACTGGCTCCATCAGTGACCACATTGTCCTTACACAGTACGTGATTATACTTGCCTATTGTCAACAGCAGAGCTATAGTGTTAATGAGTGAACTCCAATGGCTGCCATGTATCACATCAATCCCTCTCAGGATCATTTGATTATAGTAGAGATCCCAGAAATTGGAATGGGAAGGGATCTCTAATGAAAAAATTTCAAGCATCACCAACACATCAATGGGAGAGACATGCTGGGATCTAAAGCACTCTTGTCAATTCCCCAAACACTTGTGGGGGAAGCATCCAAATATTCAGGACTCAACTGCAAAATCTATTTATGAGGAGGAAAAAAAGAAGAGAGAAACTCATTTCTGTGCTCTATATTTGCAGTTTCCCAGATATTGAATACTGAAAGGGGTGACCCAACCCTTCCCCAGCCTCGTCATTCTGTGGCTATATAGGAGGTCATGTTACAGTCATAACTCTGTTACGTCCACCCAGAATGCAGCTCATAAAGGAGTTTCAGTACTTTAAAAAGCACAATATATTACACACCACAAATATTCAATAAATATTTGTTTGGAGAGTCCCCAAAGGGTCCTAGACCCTTGAATTAGTCCAGGCTGCCTCTTTTGTCCTGAGCTAAGATGCTCTCACTCACCAGCACTCTTTCTGCAGGATCTACTTGCCTGCATAAAGGATCATAGCTGCATACTGTCTTTGTTCCCATACCAGCTCATGCAAAATGAGGAGAGCCCTCCTCTCCTCCATGCAATGCTTAGGTAAGGTGGAGGAGCCCTCACAGAAAGGTCGTTGGGTCCTCCCCACTGACCCATATATCTTACTACTAAGTCTGAGTCTGAGGACCTTTGGGTCTTCCAGACCTCATCAGGAAGTTCTTGCACAAGCACTTAACCATTGCTTCCTGCAACCTGACTTCTGCTGCTAAACTCCCATTCTATTAATAATTCCCCAGCCCCTATCCCTGGACCCACCCAATCTGTCTATTGTGCATATGAGTCAAGTTTTATTGTTCCCCAGGAGGTTGCTCAGTCCAAAGCAAGTCTTACATTGATTGCATCTTATCATAGCTGATGGCCAGCCATGATGTAGCTGTGCCCATATTCCTTTGGTCAGAGAGGTTCATGTTGTCATCCCTTTAATTAAGTGATATGCAATGATACATAAACATTGAGTCGATTGCTGTTTAAAATACCTTTACAGAGATTACACACCATGATTCAGCATTGATATGAAAATCTGTGTACCAACAAAAATAATAATGGAACATAAATTTAATCTTAGTAAATCAAAAACTTGTTATTGGAAGAATGACAGCATTTCATATTTTCTTGTAAAAACAACCACCAAGGGCTTTATGAAAATGAAGGAAAGAAATTACCCACAAAAAGTTGAATCTATGTTAAATTTTGTTACTTGAGACACATGGAAAAGAAATGGTGATCACACTAAGCAACACACACACAAGCAGGAGGACCTGCTAAATGCTTTAGAATGGATGAAGAAATTTTCAAAGCAATGAGAGGCTGGTGTGACAGACTGGGGCATTACAAGGGACTGTCATTAAGGCATCCAGCAGCATTGTGTCAAAAACTCCCTTCTGACTTGCAACAGGAGCTACTTAACTTTCAACACAGGTGACTTGAGAAAAACAAGAAATTGGATTTAGTCAAATAGGAAACTCTGGTGAAACCCTAGCCTTCTTTGACATGCCTTCAGATTATGCTATCAATGTTATAAAATTCAGAAATCAAAAATTATGAGTTTGGGTTACAAAAAGTGACTTACCTCTGAAACTATGAAAAATTACCAATGGCCAAAGAGTTTGGCTCCATGTTAATTTTAACCCATAAATTCTATTTCCC
This sequence comes from Loris lydekkerianus, assembly GCA_963574355.1. Taxonomy (NCBI): domain Eukaryota; kingdom Metazoa; phylum Chordata; class Mammalia; order Primates; family Lorisidae; genus Loris; species Loris lydekkerianus. Next base: position 28,943 of record CAUYPK010057969.1, on the reverse strand, counting down.
CCAAAATATTACTGTGCATTCACCTTACCCCTCAACCAAGATGCATGAGAGCAGAGCAGATGGAGGGCTGGCTAAGTTCCTCCAGAGAGGGGCAGAGGCACTAAGTCACCCATCAATTGCACTAGTTCTTGACACTTTTGGTGTATAGCTAAACAGTTTGTGAATAAGCTCTCTGATAATGGCAGTAAATGGTTTATGAGTAAACAATTTTTTTAATGAGTAAACAATTGCAACTCCTAGCAACATTTTTATCTACAAATCATTTAATGATGATTTGAAGAAAGAGTCATGGTTATTGTCAGAAAATATCTGTCTACATCTTCTAACAAAAACAAAGTGTCGGCATCAAGCTTGGTGGCTTGGACCAAAGTCCTAGAGAAAATGATAGAACATTCCTTTAAGAAATGTTTCATTATCAAGGTTCTTGATGGCACAGAGAATAATACTGTGAAGAAAAACACAGGGATTGACTTTGAGTCACAAGTAATTTTTGACAAGTCAGATTATGAATGAGAAGAGTTTTAGGAATATTTTAACCAAACCATTTCATTTATTTTCCTTTTTAAGGGAAATTGTGATATTTGATTTTTTTTAACTATGTTAAATTATTCTAGAACTCTTTAATAAATTTAAGTATAAAATAAAACATTTTTTAAGCTAGACAGCTAAACCACTATGTCTTGGTTTAATTTGAAGTGTTTTATCTTTCTTAGTAATACATAAAATAATGGTGCATCTTACAATCAATGGCATCTTCAATTCGATGAAGTTCAATACACTTTTTGGCTCATTGCCTTTTTAGTTGTTACAATTTGAACAGAAGCTTGTACAAAAATTTTCAGTGATTGAAATTAAATTCCAAATTCTCACTCCTACCCCTAGCTTCTCTAGAAATCATGTAAGCTGGAGTTAAGAAGATGGAATCAAAAAGGAGGGGAATATTTGGTAATAAATAAACAGCCCTTTACATTCACCACGAATACACCCAAAGGACTGTCACTTTTCTCGTATTCAACACATATTTTGGAGGATGTTTACTCATGTCTTAGCTGCTACACTAGCCAGCCCTCGTTTTTTAAAAAATTTACTTTTAGTATGTACTTGTTCCTTTTTGCCCATAATTGACCATTAGTTAAAATATTAAACATCAACATGTTTCGTTAGGAGACGTATTTTTATAGTTTTATAATCTGTATAAGAAATACAATCAAGTTAGCCTCACAAAATGTAGTCGGTCCTACATTGAATGTCAGGGCGCTCACAGAAGCAGCCTGCTGACAAGCGTGATCAGCTATCTTTAGCACATCACCTTTTTAGAACATTTGCGGTTGTTAATTATGACCATTTGGGGCTCACAGATGGTATATGAAATTGTGGTGTTCTGTTTTAGATAATGAGAGTGGTGGTAAAATAAATAAATCATTGTGAAATCAAAGGACATAGTCAGCGCATAACACAGCATATTGGTTATTTATGGCCCACAGTACCTCTGTTGTTAATAACGCTTCCTGCTTGGTTTCTGGCCACTATTCCATGTGCTACTTTGGTCTCCGTTTTACCTGGCTCCATCAAGTTACCTCTCTACTTATGATCTTTGGTGTCTCCTCTTTGCCTGCCCCTTCTAGCCTGAGCAGCTCAGCTTGGATTCCAAGGCTTCATAATCAGACACAGCCTGATCAATTGAAACTATTTCCCACATCCCCCAATGGGCAATTTCTCCTTCAGTTGTGCATACTTCAGCCCAGTTCCCCAGGCCATCTGCTCATTGCCATCAGGCTTCTGCTGGTGACCTCACTACATATAATGCCAGTTATCCAACCTTCTGCCTGTCGAAATCTATCAGTCCTTCAAGATACAGACAGCTAAGATGCCAGGATCTTCACCAAGCTTGTGCTAATGTCACCAATTGTAATCATCCCCCACACCAAATAAGTGGCATATTGTTTTACATTAATTGTCTCCTGATTGGGCTACTGCATGGTCTTGACTCAACAAGATGCCCCAGGCTGCAAGCAACAGAAAGTCTGATGTGCTCTCCTGAGGCTTTCTCCACCACACCAAATGGGGATGCAGGTAAGAAGAGGAAGAATGTGCGGTTAATAACGATCTGTTGAGTGTCTGACTAACACAGAGATAATTTCCAGCAAAATATGCAGAAGATAACAGTTGAAGGTTCATTTTCTTTAAGAAAGAAAGAAAGAAAAAAAAAAAAAAGAAAGAAAAAGGAAGCTGAGCCTAGCATCTGTTACAGAATGTTGATTCTGGTCTTGTCATAATCACTTAGAAATTTGCCATTCTGAAAGTGGTCAGGGACTCTTCAAGCCACATGTAATCTGAAATTTTAGGGCTCAACACATTGATTTTACAGTTTGGGCTTTGCAATTTGAGAAAAACTATGCAACCAAAAGAAGGAATCTATTTTGGGGGAACCGTTAGCCGTTTGCTAAAATACTCAATGCCTCATTCATATTGATTCAAGTATTTTTTACAATGCTTCAGTGACATGTTCTTCACTTAATGCTTTGGTATTCCTGCTACTAAAATGAATAAAAACCTCAGGAAAGTAGCATGTGTGTGCACATTATGAGATATAAAAAATTACATGAAAGCAAATTATTAGGTGGTTTGATCAGCTATAAAATGATTTACATTTGGAACACTTAAATTTAGAAAACAAAAGTTTGCTGTAAACAACAAAAAATGTGAGTGTGTATATATATATATTTTTGTGTGTGTGTGTGTGTAGAGAGAGAGAGAATCCAAGCTAAAGGAGGTTCAGGAAATTCCATCATAGAGATGGAAGGTAACTTAACAAATTAACTAAAGCTTCCACATTTCACGTTGTGTCTTAAGAGGTTATCCATTATCTCAAAGGCCCTAATTTTATTGGCATAAAAACGACTCAGAGTCAAATAGGTTTTCTGCATGCATGAGTTCTGAATGTGATACATTGCTTTTGTGGCAGCCTCCTAATTTGAACATGAAATGAAAATCTGTATAAAATACTATGATGATGAAGGAGATGAAACCTCACTAGAAAGTTTAACTTTGATAGCTGAAATGGCAGGGAACATCCACTTAACTCAGTTCTATTGGCCATGTGATCTGTAATACCTCAAATTAAATCAGTACTGCTAGGTACCTGACTTTCCAGAAAAGCTGTTGTTAAGAGAAGATGGGCTATCCAGAGGAACTTTCTTCTCTCTCATATAACCTCTTTCCTTCTTTTCTCTCCTACTTTAACCTGAGTTGCTCCTGTTCTTCCAAACAGTATAAATATCTCAGAATAGAAAATATGTTTTCTATTGCTACAGATGTATTCTACAATATCAATCCAGTGCTGAGAAAATTAGAAGTATAAAATACACACTTGGTTAATTTTTTGCTTTAGGCAGATTCATAAATTAAGTGTATAAGAAAATGAGGACAGAATATACTACTGAAAATCCAGTTATTAATTATATTCCCCACCCCAAATTTACCAGAAGATGCCAATTTATTTGAGAACTTCAAGATTCTCCAACTCAGAGACTTCAAATAATGATAGATACACATGAGATTTTAATGTAAGTAAAATTTATTTTACTTATTAATCCTTTGCCCCATTTTTTCATATTATTTCTCAAACTATTCATACAAATTTTAGTTAGCTGTTTTCAACATTCACACATTTATTCAGCCTTAAAGGGACTACTGGGCACCTTCAGTCCTAGGCATTATGTCTGGCGCTGAAGACACAACCAGTGAGGGCCAGGGTCTTTAAGTCTCTGAAATAGCACAGGAGAGTTTTTGTGCAATTGGGTGAAGACAGAACTGCTTCTCAGGAAACTGACTTTGCACAGAAGCATTTGATGAAAAGTCAGACCATTCACCATTGTCTTCTGTTTGAATATATATATATATATTCCTTTTTTCTGTATCACTCCAGTCATTCTTTAGAAGACAAAAGACTCTATAAATGGAAAAACAGGTGTATGAGTACTATGTATAATTATGTCCTAATAGAGGTTTTCTTTTCCGTAAGATTTCTGATGACTGAGTGCTTGGTTTGTGGCTTGTTTTCTAATTACAATCAATCATTTCCTACTTGAAGTCATTCTGGTAACACATCTCTGCCACTATTTTTAGATCTATGACAAATCATATATTCTGTACTAATTCAGAAATGTTTTTCATTGAATAGCTCTCATCAAATACTGCTCTAAAGCAGATACAAGTAGTCAAGTAATTCCAAGGGTTGACTCCACTTCAAGGAGTAAGGAAATTAAGCCCATTGTACCAGTTAACCCATTAATCAGGGCTGTGGAGAAGGTTAATTTTATATCTACAGAAAGAAATCATTTGCTGTTACTGAGAATAGACTCGCATCCCTAAAACATCTACCCCATATAGTCATTTCTTCATCAATTTCCTTAATCTAAACATGGTATTTTCTAAAGTATTTTAAACATACAAACAGCTCTGGGAAAGATAATACACCAATCTAAAGTCACATGGACTTAAAAATATCTAATTTCAACAGACATCAATGTTTTCCTGAGAAAAGTTGTTCTTTCATACAAGTGGACTTCAAAAAGTTCATGGAAAACATTGAATTCAAGATAAAAATTTAAAATCCTAGCTATACTTCTCAACATATGGACCACCAAGGTTAAGATACTTTTGTAAGTGATAACACTAGCCATTTAGTCTATCCACAAAGAACTGAGAGTCCCCCTGGGTCTTTTTTACATTATTAATGAAAAAAATGAGCATCTTTTACAGATTTTTTTTTTTTTTCAGATTAGAAAACAAAAAGATAGAGCAAGCCAAATCAAGGTTGTATGGTGAGTGCTTAATGATTTCCCCTCGAAACTCACAAAATTGCCCTTGTTCATGAGAGGAAAAAGCACAAGCATTGTTGTGGCAAAGAAGGACTCTCTGGCTTCTTCTGCTAAATCTTTGAATAACTTTCTCAAAATGCTTTCATAATAAGCAAACGTTACCATTCTTTGACCCTCCAGAAAGTCAACAGCAAAATGCCTTGAGCGTTCCGAAAATCGGTTGCCACAACCTTTGATTTGACTGGTTCGCTTTTGCCTAGACAGGATCATTCCACCTCTTGGTAGCCATTGCTTTGATTGTGCTGTCTTCAGGGTCATACTGGCAAAGCCATGTTTCTTCTCCTGTTAAATTCTTCAAAGAAGTGCTTCGGATCTTCATCCTACTTGTTTAGAATTTCCATTGAAAACGTTGTTCTTATCTTCAGCTCATCTGGGCAAAATAGCTTTGGCACTGATCACGTGGAAAGTTTGCTCAACTTCATTTTCCAGCCAGAGTTTATATGCTGAGGTAATTAAGATGTCTATGGTTTTAGCTACTGTTTCTGATGTTCATTGTTGGCCTTCTTCAATTAGAGCATGAATGAGATTAATTTTTTTCCTCACAAATTGATGTGAAGGAATCAATCAGATCTGTTACTGCCAACTTGATTTTCACCATCATCTCATCCCTTCTTGTAGGGTTATAATCACATCCCCTGAATGAAGGGCTCAACTCCAACTTGGACTTCACCCCACAAACACAAACAATCTGAAAATTTTTTTTTTAAATGAGTTATCCATTTGTAAACTCTAATTTCCATAGGGCATTTTCCCCACAAACTTTTTGTAAAGTGTCAGTGATTTCACCATTCCTTGGCCCAAGCTTCACCATAAATTTGATATTTGTTCTTTTTTCACTTTCAGCAGAATTCGTGTTACCTTGACAGGGGCTTTTTTCAAATGGATGTCTTGTCCTTCTTTGTGCCTCATACTTGATCCTATTCAAACATGTTATAAAAAGTTAATACAAGTTTATTTTGGTGCAAAAAAAAAAAATTGAAATCCGCATGGCTTTTTTTATACTGTGCATTTCCCATAAACTTTTTCAAGCTCTGTCACACAATTAATTTGAACATGGACGGGGTTCATCATGAAAGGAGGGAAGGGCAAAAATAAGCACTTGGGAGGGGCAAAGGGCTCCTTATTTGCAATTTTGGCAAGGATTGGTGACGAATTGAAGGTTGGCAAAAGTTTTCTCCAAACTTTGCAATCTTAAACTCCCATTCTTCTATCTGTCAATTACCTCAGTTCCAGTAAGGAAGGGTTGTAATTAACAAACTACACCTCTAATCAAATCTTTATAGAAACCATATTTTGTTGTCTACATGTTTAAGTTAAGTGTTCAGTAAAGTTTTTAAAGTTCAATCCCTGATGCAAACTCCACTGCTCCTAATTCAATTATCCAAGAAGAAACCAGGCTCCCTCAAATGATCTTGAATTTTATTAACCTGGACTGAGCTTTCCAAGCTGCACAGCTGTGAAATATTTATTGACAAAAATGAGTAAGTTATTAGCAAGAAAAGAACATGTGACCCCATCTCATGGCGGGCAAGGGACTTGAAGAGAAACTTCTCTAAAGAAGACAGATGCACGATCTACAAACACTTGAAAAAAAGCTCATCATCCTTAATCATCAGAGAAATGCAAATCAAAACTACTTTGAGATATCACCTAACCTCAGTAAGAGTAGCCCACATAAAAAAATCCCAAAACCAGAAATGTTGGCATGGATGTAGAGAAAAGGGCACACTTCTACACTGCTGGTTGGAATGCCCACTAATACATTCCTTCTGGAAGGATGTTTGTAGAATACTTAGAGACCTAAAAATAGACCTGCTTTGTTTTTATTGCTGAGTAATGTTTTGGCTATTCGAGGTTTTTTCTGATTCTATATAAAACGAAGTATTATTTTTCCAAGGTCTTTAAAAATATGACAATGGAGCTTTAATAGGCATTGCATTAAAATTATATATTGCTTTGAGTAGTATAGACATTTTAACAATGTTGATTCTTCCCAGCCATGAGCATGGTATGTTTTTTCATTTGTTAACATCTTCAGCTATTTCTTTTCTTAAAGTTTCATAGTTCTCTTTATAAAGATCTTTCATGTCCTTTGTTAGGTATACTCCCAAATATTTCATCTTCTTTGGCACTACTGTGAAAGGAATAGAGTCCTTGACTGTTTTTTTTCGGCTTGGTTATTGTTGGTATATATAAAGGCTACAGATTTATGGGTGTTGATTTTGTAGCCTGAGACATTGCTGTATTCCCTAATGTCTTCTAAAAGTTTTGTAGTAGAATCCCTAGTGTTTTCCAGATATTCGATCATATCATCTGCGAAGAGTGAAATTTTGATCTCTTCTGACCCTGTCTGGATACCCTTGATCACCATTTCTTCCCTAATTGCAATGGCTAAAACTGCTATTACAATGTTAAAGAGCAATGGAGACAATGGATAACCTTGCCTGGTTCCTGATGTAAGTGGAAATGATTTCAATTTAACTCTATTCAATACGATATTGGCTGTGGGTTTGCTGTAGATGGCCTGTATTAGTTTAAAAAATGTCCCTTTTATACCGGTTTTATTAAGTGTTCTGATCATGAAGGGGTGCTGGATATTATCGAAAGCTTTTTCTGCATCAATTGAGAGAATTATATGGTCTTTGTTTTTTATTTTGTTTATGTACTGAATTAAATTTATAGATTTACATATGTTGAACCAGGCTTGAGACCCTGGGATAAATCCCACTTGGTCATGGTGTATAATTTTTTTGATGTGTTGCTGGATTCTGTTTGTTAGGATCTTATTGAGTATTTTTGCATCAATATTCATTAGTGAGATTGGTCTATAATTTTCTTTTCTTGTTGGGTCTTTCCCTGGTTTAGGGATCAAGGTGATGTTAGCTTTGTAGAAGGTGTTGGGTAGTATTCCTTCTTTTTCTATATTTTGGAGGAGGTTTAATAATATAGGTACTAGTTCTTCTTTAAAGGTTTGGTAGAATTCTGACATGAAGCCATCTGGTTCTGGGCTTTTCTTTTTAGTGAGATTTTGTATAGTAGATGCTATTTCAGAATTTGATATAGGCCTGTTCAACATTTCCACTTTGTTCTGGCTAGGTTATTTAAAGATTTGCTTATCTTTTTTATTTTCAGCACAACACTGAATGTAGGGCTCATCTTACTGTTTTCCTTTCCTTAGGCATTTTGTCCCCTCTCACCCTCCAATTTCAAGTTCACTGATTCCTCCAAGTAAACATATTGGTCTTTTACTCAGCTTTACTAATTCTTCTTAGTGGTATCCAAGCGTAGCTCTCATAGCTCAAAGTTGTAGTCCAAGCACACCTTTGCTATTTTCGATACAATTATTTTAAGTCCATTTGGAGCTTGTACTGGACTTCCCCCCTCATGTTCTTGGTTTTATCTGCAAATATGCATTAAAAAAATGAAAAACAAACCCTTTGTTTTATGTAGGTGAATGATCAAACAACTTTTGTACAATCTAGAAGTACAATCACAGAGAGAAGAATATACATATAAAATATGGCTTATTAAGGTTAAAAATTTCTCAGAAACATTTTGATATTGTGCGGGCAGCAATGAACACTCAACATATAATAAAGAAAGATGTGTTTAAGATGTGAGGACTGTAAAATGCGAGGACTAGAGTAATGCTGAGAGAGTTATAATCGTAGTTTTACTCAAAGTAAATAGTTCTATATTTTTCTCTTATTGTAGTTATTAATACATTTTTAAAGTATTATTAAATATATATATTTCAGTATCAAGATGTTCTCAAGCAATTTTTAACCTTAGTTAGGCATTGTACCTTAAACATTCCTTGTTCTGTATACCTGTGTTGAAATGTCATTCTAAGTTTTATTTCACACAGACCTTTCAACCTGATTGTAGTCATTAAATATTTATTACTTAATATAAATATTTAAACATTTAATATAGGTAGCTGACCTCTGAAAAACTGCTAATGCTGAAGCAATCACTGGATAGTTTTCTTTTTTTTTTCTTTATAGTTTGCAGAAAGCTTTTCAATACAAACTATTTTCACAGCCAAGATCCTTATGAAATGGATAAGTTACATGTAAAAATATATAAAATGTGAGCTGAATATGTGGGTAGAGTACTATATTCAAAAAATATAATAAATTTATGTTTCAATTTTTAATAATAAAAAATAACTTGAGCGAGTTATAATTTTGTTCTTTTATTCAAGTACAAGTTTTTTAAACACTTTCTGATTTGCTTATTATGTCATTGTATCAATTTATTCATATATAACATCTAAAAAAACACCATTGTAAGTGCAATAAATACTTACTAAAACTCTAAATGCATAATAAATATGAATCTTGAAACATGAATTTAAGAATGCACATATATACACAACGAATTATAAAATTTATTTACTGATAACAATAATCAAACCCAGCAATCATTTAAGTCTTTCATTCTGCCTAGAAAAAATGAAATCTCAGTCAATTACAGGCCATTCTTACTCTTTCTTTAAGGAAAATATAAATTACTTCTGAGCTTTCCAAAAGCCATGCAATTGGTGAGAATGACGCAAATCTGGTCTTCTCTGTCATTACATGTTCATGCTGAAATCATGCAATCTCCATGATACTCTTTCAGCTCTGTGCTAGCACCAGTAAGTTCTGGGTTCTTAGTACTTTTCTAATAATTATTCACAATGGCTAGTGTTAATAATTCATTCTTTATAATCATTTTTCTTATGCTAAGCATCAAGATGTGGGGGTTTGGCTGTCTTATAATATCTAGGACAAGAAAAGAATAATGGTTTGACTATATTGGGGGGCGGAATGATAATGGAAGCTTATAGATAGCAGGCTAATATATACAGATATGTAACTGCAAACAAATGATCAATTTGAAATAGTGCTTTATTATTTTTCTATACTATTTCCCTATACAATTCATTAGAGTTACACAAAAAATTTTGAGATATCAATTATTATATTAATTACAGAAATGAATTAATTGGCTTAAAGAAGTTAATTGCTTTGCTAAATCTAATCTTTCTTGACCTAGTAATTGGCTTTTCAATCTCAGTCATTTTAATTTCCTAAAGGTATATTCCCCTATATGATTTTGTGGTTATGTGTGTGTGTGTATGTGTGTATATATGTATATATACATTGTGTATATACATATACACACACATTGCTTCTTCACTTTTTCCCCAGTTTTAAAATTCATATTATTTAGAGCTTTAAATGAGGTAGTACTTTAAGTAAGACTTCTATTGAAGGTGGGTTTTTCCATAAAGATTTGTGTTTTTCACCTGGTACTCAGAAACACAGAAAATCTGGGGCTTCAGCCAAATTCTTGTATTAACCTTTTCCAGATGACATTTGTATTATAAATTTGCAAATGATGTTGAGTCATTGTTTAAACAGTCAGCTTGACCCTTACTGGTGTTTAGAATGCTCTTGACTTGTGTACATTGATTTTGTAACCTGAGATTTTGCTGAATTTATTTAGCAATTCTTGGAGACTCTTGGTGGTATCTTTGGGATTTTCTATATAGAAGGTCATATCATCTACAAAAAACAATTATTTGACCTCTTCTTTTCTCCCCATACCCCCCCTTTTTTTTTCTGAGACAGAGTTTTACTCTGTTGCCCTTGATAGAGTGCTATGGTCTCATAGTTCACAGAAACCTCAAACTGTTGGGCTCAAGAAATCCTCTTGTCTCAGCCTCTGGTATAGCTACAATGCCTGGCTAGTTTTTCTGTTTTTAGTAGAAATGGGGTCTTGTTCTTTCTCAAGCTGTTCTCAAATTCCTGAGCCTCAGCCTCTCAGAGTGCTAGAATACAGGTGTGAGCTACCATGCCTGGCCAGACCTTCTCTTTTCTTATCTGGATACATTTTTTTTTTCCTTTTCTTGCCTTATTGCTCCTGCTAGGATTTCCAGTACTATATTGCGTAAAAGTGGTGACAGTGGATATTCTTGTCTTCTTCCAATTCATAGTGGGAATGTTTTCAGCTTTCCCCCATTCAGTATGTTGGCTGTGGGTATGTCCTATAAGATTTCATAATTTTGAAGTATATTCCTTCTATCCCTAATTTGTTCAGGGTTTTTGTCATGAAATGGTACTGAATTTTGCCTAATACTTTTCTGCATCTATTGAGATGATCATACAATCTTTATTTTTTTCTTCTGTTAATCTGGTGAATCATATTTAAAGATTTATGTATGTTGAACCATCTACATGTCCCTGGGATGAAGCCCAGTGATCTTGGTGGAATACTTTTTTATGTACTATTGAATTTTGTTTGCTAATATTCTATTGAAGATATTTGCATTTACACTCATATGGTATATTGTTTTGCAAATTTTTTCTTTCTTCCTTTCTTCCTTTCTCTTTCCTTTCCTCCTTTCCTTTCCTTCTCTTTCTTTTCTTCTCTTCCTTTCTCTCCTTTCCTTCCTTTTCTCTCTCCTACCTTCCTTCCTTCCTTCCTTCCTTCCTTCCTTCCTTCCTTCCTTCCTTCCTTCCTTCTTTCCAGTGTTCTTTCCTGGCTTCAGTATCAAGGTGGTACTGGATTTGTAGTATAAGTTGGGGAGAATTCCCTCCTTGATTTTATGAAATACTTTTTGTAGAATATGTACCAACTCTTCTTTGTAGATCTGATAAAAATTGACTGTGAATCCATCTGAGATCAGCCTGTGAATTCATCCTGAGATTTTTTGGGGTTATGTTGTTGGGAGACAACTTACTGCTGCCTCAATATCATTGCTTGTTATTGATCTGTTCAGGAGTTCTAGTTCTTATTGATTGAGTCTTTGGAAGCTGTGTATTTCCAGAAATGTATCCATTTCCTCTACCTTTTCAAGTTTAGCTGCACAGAGAGTTGTTCTAGAATCCCAATCCCAAATTAAGTTCAGTATTTCTTTATTTTCTGCTTGGATGATCTATCTAGTTATGTCAGTGGGGTGTTGAAGCCTCTGGCAACTACCAGGCTGCTGATTATCTATTGCTTAAATATAGTAGTAGGGTTAGCTCCTGTGTTAGGTGCATAAATATTTAGTATTGTTATGTCTTCTTGTTGAATTGTTCCCTTTAACATTATATAATAACTATCTTTGTCTTCCTTTACTATTGTTGATATCAATTTTATTTAATATAAGAATGACTACACCTACTTTGTTTTGGTTTCTATTTGCATGGAATATGTTTTCTATCCCTCAGCCTTCAGTCTATAAAATTGCTTGTAGGTTAGATCTGTCTACTGTTTACTGTTTATCTTCTGGCATAGAAGATCCTTAGCTTGTATTTTTATATCCATTTAGCCAGTCTATGTACCTTGAGTGAGGAATTTAAACCATTCATGTTAATTGATAGGATTTACATGTGGCATGTTGTTCTGCTCATCTGGTTAGGTAGTGCTTTATTGATTTTTATCTCTTGTATTTATTTTGTATTAGCTTTGAGCTTTGGCTTTGAGTGGATTTACACTGGTGAGTGACCATTGTGCTGATCCATGTTATAATGCAGTTCTGAGTATTTCCTGCTGGGTAGGTCTGGTCTTCACAAATTCTTTCAGTGTTTGCTTGACTGGAAAGGTCTTTATATATTTTCATTTATGAAACTAATTTTTGCAAGATACAAAATTATGGACAGTACTTTTTATGTTTATGAAGACTGAAAATTGGACCCTACATCCCCTGGTTTCTAAGTTCTCCATTGATAGGTTTGCAGTTAGCCTGACAGGTTTTCCTGTGTAAGTCACTTGGAGTTTTCTTCTTACAGCTCACAGAAGTTCCTTCTTCCTGGTGACTTGGGCCAATCTGATGACTAGGTGTCTTGATGATTGTCTTTTTGAGATAAATTTCCCATGTGTTCATTGAGTTTCTTGTACTTGGATTTCTAAATCTCTAGCAAAATCAGTGTGTCCTTTTTCTTTGTGATAGCAGAGGTGGGTGAAGGTTGCGTGGTGCTGGGTTCACAGAGCATGTCCTAGGGTTCCACAACAGCTAGTCAGGTAGTTGTTTTGATAGGGTTCAAGGTCCTGCTCCCAGCTTCTGGGAAAGCCATGAGGGAGGGGCTGAAGTAGCCCCATGCCCCAGAAAGTCTGCTGATGGATATGGAGCCATCTGGGATTGATAATCTGGCTGTCCAGTTGTCAAACCTACCCCATGCTGGCTTGTCTCACCTGCTGGCCTATGATACAGAAAACATCTGCCCACATGTTTGCTTGCTGGGGGGGGGGGTGGAGGAGCTCTTCCTCTCTCTAGGATTCACCCCAATCTGACAGGGTGGTTTTCCTGTCTGGAGGGATAGGCCCCCTCCCTGATCTCTTTCTTTTGGAACCCTATTATCTTGTTGGTTATTTCCACATGGACCTCCTCTTCACCTGAGTCCAGCTCCCAGACCTCTTCCACCCACTTGAATGGGTCTGAGAAGCACAGGGTCTGGCTTTTCTGACCTCTTGGAATGTTACTCTGAAAAATGCCAACAGGCAAGGCACTCCCATATCAGAAATCTCAGGTCCACCATAGTCCCACAGTGGGAAGGGTATGGAATCCACTCCTCATTGAAGCCTATGCTCACAGCCCTCTTCACACCTCCTGAAGAGGACCACTCTGTTAGACTCTGGCCCACATGACTCTGTGGGCTGGGATTGGTGGGAGAGGGACTGCAGCTATCAACCTGGGTGCCCACAGAGTGACAAGGGCATCTGGTTGCTATGGCAGCTCATCCTTTTCAGAGAATCCATACTATTCCAGCAGGGAAGTTTTCTTGTGGTGATGGTGGGGTTTCAGGGCACTCTCTCAGCTAGCAGCAATCTCAGAACCCTAAAGTTTTTCTCGTCTGTGTGTCCATGTGGGCCTGATCTGACCCCTTTGTTTTGTGTCCCCAACTGACTGCTCAGATCTTGGTAGGAGGATGCCAAGATCCACTTGTCTGATGCACTGGTGTACAAGTCCTCAAAATGCCAGCAGGCAGGGAGCTCCCAAATTTGGCACTCTGGATGGGTACACTACAGGTTCCCGGGTGAAAAGGCATGAGACCCCACACTGCATGGGAATCTTGGTCTGCAGCAGTGCTTACTGGGGTGAAGTGGCAACTGGCCAAATTCTTGGCTCAGACTGAGCTCCCTCCTGTAGTGGCTGGGGCGGAGGAAGAAGCTTCTGAGAAGAAGAAAGTGGGCTCTCTGGCTTCAGAGGTACTCTTCTCTTAGGGTAGCCCAATATAAAAAGACCTCTGGGTTCATGCAAGTTCTCCCCACTATTCCATGCTGCTCCCATGCCTGGCCTCATGGGGGTGGAAGAGCCTCCAAGAAACTTGGTAACCTATTGGACTGAAGGCTTGTGCAGGGAAGAGAGGGATCCCTCCTTAACTTTGGGATGGGCTCCTTTCCAGCTTCCCTGAGTTTGATCCCCAATTGATCTCTTTTCTCTTGTTCCTTCTCTGCTTCGTAATTTTCCTCCTTGGGGTCCTTGGTAGGCTCCGGCACCATTCTATGTAACCTACAGCTGATCTGAATCTTTTCTGCCTTCTTTATCTGAAATCCATTCTTTCTATCCAGATGGTGTGACAAGTGATGTCTCTAATTGGCCATCTTGCTCTTCCCTATATGGTACATTTCAAAACAAATTGTGAAATGCAAGACTAGGTAAATAATAGTGTATGTATTTCATTGTTTGATTTTCCAGGTCTTTATAAGTAGAGGAAAAATTAACCACTATTTTGTGAAATGATTTTTCTTATCCTCTTGATATTTTTCTATTAGAGTATAGAACATTTTTATTTGAAACAATACTTTAAATACTAAGAATACTTGGTTTTTGCCATGTATTTAAATAGTCACTCAGTTATTACTGATGTTTTAATTTTATGTCATTCTGTGACATAAGAAATTCTAAATATTATGATATAAATGTTGAATATATTTATTTCCCTATATGTCTCTACTTTGGTATTATGGTTAAAACACTTTCTTCTTACACATTTTTATTATTATTTATTAGTATTTTTTGAGACAGAGTTTCACTATGTCACCTTCAGTAGTAGAGTGCCATAGTGTCACAAGCTCACAGCAACCTCAAACTCTTGGGCTTAAATGATTCTCTTGCCTCAGCCTCCCAAGTAGCTGGGACTACAGGCACAATGCCCAGCTATTCTTTATTATTATTATTAACAAGTATTTTGTTCTAATACTTTTATGATTCCAATTTCATCCATGAAAATTTAATTAATTTGAACTGAGTTTTGGTGCAAAGAATAAATAAAATGTTTATTTTGTGTATTAGTACTAATTATTAAAAAAAACATCATTTCTCTACTTATAAGAATTGTAAGTTAATTAATTTGTTGTGAAATAAATTAATCTTTAATATACTACGTGAATATTATTTATATGGTACTTTGGGTTTGAAGAGAATATGGAGCTATTTTTCAGTTCTAGCGTGCAACTGAATCAATGAAATTGCACTGATCTCTTGTCCTGTAGACGACTAGTGGTCAAATTTTTTCATTTTGTGTATATGAATTCAGTCTTTGTTAAATGTAACTAACATAATACCAAAAAAAATTAAAATAAGGAATGAAAAAGAGAAAGTTCTGGCTTATATAACCAAACTGTGGAAAGTACTAGGCTGGATAGTGCCCTCTAAAAATATATGTTCATATTCTGATACTTACAACCTCTGAATGATACCTTGTTTTGAAAGAAAGATTTTCCTCAAATGTGACTAAGTTAGGAACCTTGAGAGGAGGAACTTACTCTGGATCATTCAGAGAAAGTATTCTAAATGCAGACACATGTATCCTTGTGAGAGAAAGAAAGAGAGAGAGAGAGATCTTGAACAAACCACCATTGACATAAGGAAACATACACAATTTATTGAACATGAGCTATGTAACTATTCCTTTGAACATAGAAGCAGTATTTGCGATTATCAGACATTAATAACACTGCCTGAGTAGTTCACAAAAAAATAGAGAAGTTTTATGAACAGATAAAATTAAATAACTGTCTACTCTAGTCCATCGTTTTATTCTGGACACCCACATATCCCTGTAGTAATATTGTCAAAGCCTTCAAAATGCTGGGCTTCTCTTTCAAGGCCACTCTTTCTCTGTCACTTACAACTCTTTCGACCAGAAAACTGCACCAAAATTTCTGTAGCCAAGGGGTAGGTCTGATTCAATGTTTGGCCTCTGTTATACATTGTGAAAATGACAAAGATGGATTATCTTAGCTGCTGTCATGACTTTCTTTCATTGAGGGCTATGACAAATGTCCTATCCCACACTCTCAATGTGCTTCAGTGAATGTCCATCTAAGTTCTCCTAAGCAAATTTAAAAAATAAAGTTAATTTCTGTAGTTGACTTCTATGTCATGTTAAGTTTTTAGGCTTAGTAAACAAAGTAATGTCAAGTTTTGGAGGCCTGTTTATTTCAAGGAATATTTTTGTGATTGATCCACTGATACTATCCAAATATTTTATTTATTTATTTATCTATCTTTTTGGAGACAGAGTATCACTATGTTGTGCTCAGTAGAGTGCTGTGGCATCACAGCTCACAGCCACCTCAAACTCTTAGGTTTACACGATTCTCTTGCCTCAGCCTCCCAAGTAGCTGGGACTACAGGCGCCCGCCACAATACCTGGCTTGTTTTTTTGTTATAGCTGTCGTTGTTTGGTAAGACCAGGCCAGGATCGAACCCACCAGACCGGGTGTATGTGGCCGGCGCTCTATCTGCTGAGCTACATGTGCCTCACTGATATTATCCAAATATTTTATCCTCCTCAGGATTAGATTATGGCTTGCCTCTTTCTACCTCTAGTAAACTCACATGGAGTTATGTAACATTGGTGTATATGAAAAAAAAATTCTCTGAGATACTTCAAAAATGATAGACTGCATGTAAATAATCTGGAATTCTAATTAAATAAAATCCTAGGAGAGGTAAAATATACAAACACAAAGTTGAGGATGATATTGGTCATTATCACCAATTATGCTAAGTGTCATATCCAATATTACATAATTATGATGTGGAGGAAAAATACAATATAAGAAAGGTAATAAACATTTTAATATACATGCATAATCTATTATAAGAAGAAACAAAGAACAACATGTAAAACATATTGTTGAGATGAGATGGATTGCACTATTAAGTGACAAATAAAATTTTGTTTCCAATTTTGCTGTCTAGCAGCAAATTTTACATTTCAAAGGCGAACTAGTCAAAAATGAATAAATTTCGTGCTTCATATAAACTACAGTGATGATTTCAGAGATCTAGAGAAAAGTCATATAATGTTATGAGATACACTTAGCAGGTGAGAGAAATGACTGGTAAAGGCAGAAATTGAATTACCTGTGTGTAAAACAGCCTAAAACATTAGCTTAGAATTTGATGTGCCCAAAATACAAAATTAAATATAATAATAAATCTGAGATAGTGTTCTCTACATTTTTCAAGAGGAGAAATGATAGAACAGCATGTGACTTTTTTAGGGAGATATAACAAGATTCTTGAATTATGTGAATAATTCTTGAATTATTACCGAGTACAGGGGAAAACACACATACACAAAGCCAGCAGGTGATTAAAGGAAATGACTTTTCATGGTCAAAAATTAACTTTTAGCTACATTTAACAAATTTGTATTTCCCAGAAAAAAATCATGCCTACAAATTAGAAAAACCAATGAACTATCTGCCTGAGGGAGAGGCTAGAATAAAGAAACATGTTTTTATCAGCTTAGTTTTAGATATGACAAAAATATGTTTATAATGATGTAACATACAGAATTATACAAAAAGTGTGTACCTGAGTAATTAGACCCTTGGGTCTAAAATAATGTATAGCACTTACATTTTCATTCAGTGGAATTTACTGCTGAATTTTTTAGGGATGCAGAGCAGGTCAAACTATTTGGTTTGCTTGCATCCTTCATCCATAGTTGTTCAGAGTGGATAGATGGCTCTACTTCCATAATGTCAATGGTCAGATTTAAGCTAAGGATGTTCAATTCATTTGTTGAGTATTTTTAAATATCAAAATTTTGGTTTCAGACTACCAAACACTCAATTAATTAAATGACTCATTTTTAATCTAGTCTAATTCTCTCATATCCTAAAAATCAAGGATTGAAAAACTATTATCCAGGGGTGAACTATGGTCCACAGGCCAAATCTGGACTGCCACTCATATTGGTAAATGAATTTTCATTGGGGCACAGCCATACCCACTTATTTATACATTATTTATTTCTTCTTTCTTATATAATAGCATAATTAGGTAGTTGCAAAAGAAATTACACTCCATGAAACCAAAAATATTGGCCCTCTTTACAGAAGTTTATAAACTTCAGTCTGTATGTAGTACATTGCAAATATTTTCTTGGAGTCTCATAATAAATAAAGTAAAATAATGATGAAAGTTAGCACATAGGTCCTATATTAAAATGTGAAATCCCCTGGCCACTGGAGACGTGTAAATAATGGCATTCAAAATGGTTATAAAAGATAATTCAGGATAGGTGTGTTAATCAAGAAAAGTAAATTTTATTCAGGAAAACATTTTCAATCTTATTGAAAACTCAGAGACACGGAAGTGGCTCAAACCAGGTATGACCTCTTCTGACCTTGAGAAATAAAGCTCACTTTCTTCTGCTCAGCCTTGGGCCTGATTGTGATTAAAAAGTGGCTGGGGATGGTTTATTCTCTTGGGTCACAGGTAAGAAAAGGACAGTTAATCCCACCTACTACGTCACTTTCTTGTATTGCTCACAGTAAATGATTGGTATAGGAACATAGACAGTCTGGGTTATCCATGTTATTTTTGTCAATCCAATAACCAAATCAAAGAGAGCACATAGCAGTCAAATCAATTATTCATTAATATATAATCATCGTGAAAACAAGTAGAAGCTGATTGACTAGAAAGTGATTGATTTGTTTTGATTATGTCCTCCGAGGCAGCTATAATCAGTTTAGCAGTTGTTTAAACATAATTCACAGAATTACCTGCCTGAAGTCATTATGCAAACATGATAAAACTTTTACAATTTCAACTTTCAAAATGCATCAAAGAGGAAAACAAAAACTTTTTTTTTTAGCAAAAATTATATTGATGAAAAAGGTTTATGCAATATTTTTCAGTGGAAATAGTGAAATAAAAGTTGCATTTAAATAATGATTGCAGTTGTGTGTAACATGGCTGCCTTTGGAAATTTTGACCTTTCATTAGTACTATAGAAAATGGTAAATAAAACCTTATTGGGGTAGGAAGCATAGGATTTAGAGTTAAGAAAAATTAGGAACACACAAACTTAGGTCAAAATTTCTGTCCTATGTTTTTTTGTTTTTTGTTTGTGAGATCACCTTTAATTTTTTTTCTCTCTGCTTATCAGTATAGACCAATATAGAACACTTTATTAATTTTACCTTCAGCTTCATGTAGTCTGATATGAAATGTATTATTGATAGATTAATTTTTGTCCTATAACCCATCATGGGCTTATAGTCCCTTGTGCCCTTGACCCCCTCCAGGCGGCAAGGTCTCTCCTGAGGGTCCTCCAAATCATGAAGCCCCTTATGGATTATTGAGAGACATAGATATCTTCTCTCTGAAAATCACGCAATCTAACCAGGGCAGCCTCCATACAATGACCAGTCAATACGTTGTATAAAGGACTGGACTCCTTGTGCCAACTCAAGACAATTCTGAAGGAATTCTGTGTAGGGTATTCTGAAGTCTTATTTTGGCATTTTCATGACCCAAATTGTCCCTCTATCCCATCTGGTTTCCTTCCCATCCACACTGTATTAATCCTAAGAAAACTCCTATATTAATTTCCACCATGATAATCTCCAGCTCAGAGCACTGCTTTCTATAAGAGTCAGTGCTAGGTGTGGTGTGAGAAAGAACATGTTAAGATGACATTTTTGAGCCAGCAGCCCAAACCCTGCTAGAGATGAAGAAACTGGTGATAGGTGGAGAAGAAATAGCCCCGACACAGATAATGGCTAATGTGCCTTTGTGGAGACAGAGTGACTAATACCAAGTTATCATGTGGCTAGACATACTCACATACCCTTGGTTTGATGACCTACCAAGGCATGAAATCAAAGCATCAGGAGAAATTTATTGTATGATGGAAGTTACATACTTGAGATTGAGCATGAACAGAACCAGAAACCATAAATTAGTTATACAAGCAAGTTACTCAGACTCCATGTCATAGAAATGGCCTGACATTAATATGTGTATATTATACACACATACACAGATAGAGAGAGAGATGAGAGAGACCGGCAGAGAGAGAGAGAATGAGAGAGAGAGATAGAGAGAGAGAGATATTTGTTTGGAGGCATTAGTGAACTTGAAATTGGGGTCTAAAATGCCTACAGAAAGGAAAACAGTGAGATGAGTCCTATATTCGGTGTTGTACTGCAAAACAAAAAAGATGAACCAATCTTTAAATAGTGTCATAACATGGTGGCAGAAAATTGAAATTTAGGGCTAAGCTTTAACTTTTAGTTTTTGTGGCAAAGCCCCTAAAGACAGCAATTTATTCCAATTAAGAACTGAAATTATATTTTTGCACATTAGCATTATTTTCTGATCAGTCAGATTCGTTCTCTGTTGCAATACAATTTCACTGTATGCCAAATGTGAACTTTTATAAGAAAAAAATGAGACCAGAAAAACCAGCACCACTAGAGATAGCCCTATGAGTCCGGTCATTGATCAGCCTAGACACCTTTAACAGCCAGATTGTTTTGATATGTACCAATCCACATGGTTCTGTGTTAATTTTTTCTGGTCTGACCTTTTGTCTGACTCTGACTGTTACAAAGGCTTCCAATATTATTGTTGGGATTGCCACTTTAGATCTTTTAATATTATTCTTTTTTTGCTATGGAGACATGTGGGCTAAAGAAGCTGGATAAGAGTCATTTATAGCTGGTTGATCCTATGAATATTAGACAAGAAATAGGCAAAATGCACCTCTTACCTGCAATTAAAGTTTATTGAATCTTATGTAATAGATACTAATTGATATCAGTCTTCATTCTGAACTTACTCAATTTAGGATGAGTACCCTGTGTTCACTGTGTGATTCACCTAACAGCACATTTTAGTGATTGGAGACTGCATTCCCAGAACCCTTGCTATCAGTTTTGGGCATGTAAGCAAAAGTGATAACTTCATTTCTGGTTCATATCTACAAAGAGGAAGCTGCTTCCTCTCCACTTTCTTCTTCTATATTTTTGATATCTTTTTTGAAATAAATAAACCAGAAATAGAAGCTATCCGTAAAGTATCAGAGCAAATTCTCGCAATTCTATCTCCCCTTAGTCACTGTACTTACGGGAATTATTTTTGTTAGTTTAAATGATATACATTAATTAACCCTATAAATCAATCAATATATGAAAAGAAAATAGCAGGTGCTGTGTTACAAGTTGGCACCTGAATGGATTGCTCACCTCAACTCTAGAAGTCCAGGGCATTAAGGATGTCCTTCAGGAGTTAGGTGAAAGGTGCCTGATATAAACAGAGGCACGAATTCAAAGGAAAGCCTAAAGTAATAGGAAAACTGAGAAGAAGCAATAGCAACTGGAGAAATAGGCAAAAACTTAAATACATGACCGGGGCTGTGGCCACTTTATATGAACTCCTAATTAGAATGGCCTGAGCAACTTAACCTTAATGTACATGTTTACTTTTGGGTTTTTCATCCATTTAGATTTCCCATTCAGATTCCTTATTTTTTTCTCCGAGTTCACCTGGGAGCTGTGACACAGAGCCATGGAGAGAAGGTATTCGTAGTAAGTTGTTGATATGTATGTGCTTTAGAGTTGCTCAGACTTAATTAGGAGTTATCTGTTCTTTCTCCTACTGTTACTACACTCACTGAATTTCAGTTTTTTCTTCTGTAAATGAGGATAATGATAATAAAGAGAATAAATGTAAAATTTAAATGAATAAAAAAATATCTAAAGGGCTGAGCATAGCCTCTGGTATGTAAGAAAGATACCTTTAAACACTTTGTTGTTATGATGTGTTATTGACAACAAAACCGGAAGTGCTGCCCGCCTTACTTCAAAACCAAAAATTTGTTATTAAAATATCATAATGTGGGAACATTATCATTTTCCGGTTTTGCGGGATCCCACCACAGTAGAGAGAAAGAAATACACTAGAAATAGAAATAGTGAGAAGCTTGTGTTTATTTTCTTAGCTAATAGTAACTATTTACACAAAGACAATTTTAGTGCAGAAACTTGATAGTCTTTTCTCTAGACTTCTTCACCCATGCAACGTGCTGTCATCCTTCTCTATTTTCAAGTCACAATTTTAATATGGGCCAAGGTTTTTAATGATAAATGAGTGGCAGTAGTGAGACTGGCCTCTCCAAATGACAATAAATTAATAAAGAAAGACCACAGGTCTGTCTGCTTTGCTTACTAAGCTTTGAATTTAGAAAATAGCCTTCTGCATGTATACTAGAATTACTGTAGATAGATTTTCTAAACCTCATGTTTTGAAGTATTCAGCTGCATGGTTTTAAGTTCTAGGAACTTTAAATGAGATAGGTAGAGCTCCTGAAGAAAATAATGAATTACCAGAGCTGAAATGTAACACACGTTCAACATCTAATCAGTTGAATTAGAGCCACTTTCTAAGAGAGTTAATCAATTCTCTAGCTTTAGCTGCCCCAATGCTTCTGAAATTTGCTGATGTTATCATTACATTGGAAGGAGACACTTTGCATTTTAATAGAAGTTATTTCTTTTAGGACCGTGGTGGTACAACAGAGAGCATTAAAAATTGTATTTTCTGCAAAGTGAGGGCTTTACCAGGACAAGAGATCCTTATCTGCATAATAGAATGAAATAATATATCAATCAAACATTGTGATTTCCTAAAGGTCTGTGTGGTAGACAGTGTTCCTGATGCAGTATCTGGCATAGACTAGGATTTTAGTGAACATTTTTTAGCATGGTTCATTCATATTAATAGTAATACAATGGTCTATGTTGACTAAATATCTATGTGCAATAGGTTGCTAACTACCTTATTATCTAATATAAAGACCTCAGGAAAAAAATTTTCTTTACCCCTAACATATCTTTTTCATTAAAATTCTCATGTCAACTTAGCACTAATGTATCCTGTGACAAAATGGCAAAAGAAGGCCATTTTTAGCTTAAGAAATACACCCCCCCATATATATATATATACACACACACACACACACACACACACGCAACTACCTATCATAGGGCTAAGCATAAGATTAGCATGAGATTAACAGATGTAGTTATATTAATTTATTTAATTCATATGTCAGCACTACACAGTACTAATATTATTACCAATCACTAATAGCTAATTTAATATAAGTGAATCATTCAATCAAGTAAGTTCTTGAAGGTGCTTGGAATTCAATGCTAAGAAGCTATTTTAGAAAACTAGGTATATCTAGATGTTAAGTACTTGAATAAGTAGGTAATTAATGATTTATAATTAATTACTTTTGGGTTTTTCTTTTGACATCATATACGCATTATAATGTATGCATTATAATATGTTCAAGAGGTGATGAACAAAAGTGCCTCAAAATAAAATGTATTGACTTTATATAAATGTCTTCAGATTTACAGACTCTACATTAAACTATCATTTCCTTTAATCAGTTTATGTGCTACACCCCACATAACCGTGAAAGCACTATTCGGGAACACTGAATCAGGTCGCAGCTTTTGGAACCCCATTTTAAAATTCCTGCAATTATGGATTTTTAAAAGTTTAATATCCTTGTATGTTTGTATGATTTAATCTTTCTTCTTTATGCTGTATTATTGTCTATGCCCAAATTTATGCACAAGAGCCCTGCAATGGCTAACATGGTCTTTACTTGATTTTTAATTACACCTATTGACACTATTTTGAGATTGCTGAAATTTTCAAAGATGAATAGAGGAAAATCTGTTCTCTAGCAATAACACTGTATTTCAACCTCTTTTATCTCATGACACACTTGAAACCTACCTCAACTTCCATGGTACACTTAATTATATTAATCAAAACAAGAGTAAGAAAAAGAATATTTTTTTTGATTTATTTATTAACATGAATGAAATGCATCATCATGGCCAAAACATAAAACAGAGTAATGTATTATAATTTTAAATAAAAAGTTAATTAAAATTCTTAAAAACTTATTTGTAATTATTTTTGCTTACTATAATTTAATAATTAATGAGATATCTGAGCTTGACTTTTAAAGAATATCTTCTTTGCTAAGTTGAATTTGGGATTGGCATACTCTGAAATCTTCTTCCAAGAAGTCTAGCCATGATCTACAATGTTTTTAGTATTAATCATTGCAGAAAATCTCACTTCACTCAAATATGATGTTAACAATGGAAGAAGTATTTCTATTGTCTTTTTGGTAATTTTTGGAAATTCACCCTTGAGAGATAACCAACAGACTGTCAAATCTGTTGTTGAGCCTGTCATTTCTTATTTCTGTTAACTCTTCTTCTTCTGAAACATTTAAAGTTGCTCCTATACATGTATTTAAAACAAAAGGCTGTCTAATACAGAGATGTTATTCTAATGTAGGTGCAGGAAAATATTTTTCAAAACTTGTGTATAATAAATCTAAAGTTTATAAAATGTGTGCGAGAAGATTTTTATCCAATCTACAATTTTCACTACTTCAAACATTTCTACTGTATTTTCTCTTTTAATCCTTTTCTTCCAGAGCAGTAACCTTTTTCTGAAAGCATGAACTTTATCTTTGTAGATGGGAGAATATTTTCATGATTTTCCTACGTACTTTTATTAAAAATATTCAAACATTTAAAGAAATCTATAAGAAATGCAACTTCATCACACCGAACCTCATCACAAAGTAAATCCCCTAGTTCAGAATGTTGCATTTTTTTTTAAAAAAGATTGATACTTCTTCTTTTAATTCATAAAATCTTGATAGAACTCTTCCTTGAGATAACCATCTCACTTTTGTATGCAAAGGAGCTGCATATGAGAAGCATCCATTGAGGAACATAATTCTGCCAATCACCTTGAATGCAATGACCTGCTCTTTATACAATTAATAATTTTAATAATGTTGTCTAGGACCTTTTGTAATTCAAGCTCTAATGATTTTGAAACTAGCACTTCTCAGTGTAGAAAACAGTGTGTAAGAATATTTTTGGGATTCTTTTTTTACAGAAGTGTAACAAATCCTTTTATACTTCTGTACATAGATGGAACTCCCTCTGTAAAAATATTTATGCAGGGAATCCCAAGACAAGTTATTAGAATTAAAATAATTATTGAGAAAATTTAATATATCTTGACACTTTGTTACTGTTTGGAGTAGTCAAGAAAATAAAAATTGCTCTATGATTTTTTCATTATAGACAAATCAACTGAATGCTAAAAGTTGGGGTTTACCACTGATACCATAGATTCATCCAACTGAATTGCAAACATGTTTATTTCTTTGAGGTGAGATATTACTTGAAATCCTATGTTTTCAGATAAATCCTTAACACACTGAGATATTGCATGATCTGAAAGCAGAATTTATAAATTGTTCTTTTTGTATTTTTTTCCCAAACTTTGTTTTTACAATTGCATGGTAGGTTGGTAAAATAATGGATTCCACAATTGTATGAGATTTCATTGTCCAAACGATGATTTCTGCAACTATATAACTCACCTCTTGTGCTTTATCTGTCATAATGGCATATTTGTTCCATAGCTTTGCTTGTTTAGGATTACTGAGAGTAAGTCTTTTGAAATATTTCACTGGCTTTTTAGATAAGTGGGAATGTGTGGATTGTAAATGTCTGTTTAATTTTCTAGGAACTGTAGCTTCATTTGCCAGTGTTATGCCACAAATTATGCATGTGGGACATGGTGGATTACCTTTATTACATATGAAACTGAATGATAAATCATTTTCATTGTATTGATGACTGATAGTTTTTAATTTAGTTGTCCATATACTAGATGAAGCAGTATTTGATGTACTAGCATCATTTTCTAATTTTTGTTTCTTTACTAAAAACATGTCCATTTTAACTTGTAATAACTTGTAATAATGTCCATTTTAACATTGTAATAAAAAATAAAAAGTGCCAAGTTAAAAATAATAAAAAATAACATAAACAAATAAGGAAATCATACTTTTTAAAGACAAATATAGGTATTAAATAAGCATACTTGGAAAAATTTTCAAAACTAAGATTTGCAAGCTACTTGTGTCTAAACCTAGACAGAACTATACCACACTACACTATACTAACAATAACTCTCCACATGCTAAATAATAGCATGCTAAGAAACTTGAGCTGTACTGATGTCTAGTACTTGAGCCCTTAAATAGGACAGATTTGGTGCCTGAACATGATATGAGAATACTTCTTTCCACAGGTCAACTCCTCTGCTAGCTTTCCTAATGGATTAAAAACAATAGATATATCATCATCCCATGAATGGATTAACAGACCATGGAGAACTGTTCAGCCTTTCTTTAAGAATTAACAAAATTTAAATAAGAATACCTTATTTAAAATAATTAAACAAGAAGAATTAAACAATAGTTTAAATAAGAATAGCTTATTTAAAAGAATTAATATTTTGTTAATTTAATTAAGAACAGCTATACATCCTGACTATGAGTCCATTGTTTCTTAGAAAGAATGAAAATTTTATGACACCTATGAAGAGAAACTACTTACTTCTTTTGTTTACCATTGTTACCAACTCCATCCTTTACCAGGATGGAGTTGAAATGCATTCTTCTTAGTAAAGTATCACAGGAATGAAAAAGCAAGCACACAATGTACTCAATACTAATATGAACCCAATATACAAACAACTACACATCCACATGAAAGAAAAACACAAGTATAGTGTAGCAAGGGTAGAGGGGAAGAGGTTGAGGATTGGTAAACTCTCATCTAATGTGCACAATGTGAGGGTGTCAGCACACTCCTAGGTGAAGGACTCAACTACAACTTGAACTTGATCTTAGAAATGAAAACAATGTAACCTAAACATTTGTGTCCTCATATTAATCTGGGGGAAAAAAACATAAAAAATTACCCAAGTGCCCTGTTGAGTCCCTGTAGTACGAGCTACTTGGGAGGATAAGGCAGGAGAATCATTTAAACCTAGGAGTTTGAGGTTGCTATGAGCTAGGCTGACGCCAGGATGCTCTAGCCCGGACAACTGAGTAGACTCTGTCTCAAAAAAATAAATTAATGAAAAAAAAAGTAGATATAACATCCTTTATTTTGTAAGTACAGATTTTTGAGACTCATATATTACCATCACTCACTCTTCCCTCTACCGTAAACCCTACAATTCCATTAATAATCTTCATTTGACATCTGTTCTGAAAGTACAATATGAATAAATAAAAGAGGAGGCATAGGAAAAAATAAGTGGAGTGGTTTATTGTATCATGCATATTAAAGAAATGCAGGCAGCAGTGGAGATTGAAAAACTTTTCATAGGCAATGCCCATTAGAGATTGTAGCTTTTAACATGATTTTTTACTACTAGACAAATTTAGCCCTTTTCAATCCAATGTACCAATAGGAGACCAATGTTCTCCACCTGTTAGAAACTGGAATAAAATCAGAGTACATTTACTAACCTTGTAGGTGTTGCTCTAGTAAGAGAAATTAACATAAATTTAAATAACAATGGCTATGTACTCTGAATACAAGTTCAGGATGCCTTAGAAACAATGAAAATGTTGTGAGACCCCTGAAAAGACACTACTGCAGGATAAGGAAAATACAATATTATAGCAACAGCTTGGTAGTTAGCAAAAATTTAACATTATTTATTTAGATGAGCAAAAAGATATATAGAAATCTTTTGGCATCCTTGAAGAATGTCAAAAAATAATTCTGTTTAATGAAACAAGGGAACACCAAAAAAAGATGTAAGATGATGTGGGTAAGACAGCACAAGTTGTGATGAATACAAAATGCAGAACTACAATTAAAATCCACATCGGGGAAGTAATGGAATAGGATTAATTTTGTGGACTATGCAAAGAGTCGTTTGAGGACAGGCTGAAAAGTATAGAAAATATAAAGAAACAGGATCCTATTGCCTGGAGCCAGTCACCATTAACATCTTCATTTTTTTCCTTCCTATTTTTTAAATTTATTACACGTGGTATAAACATGCAGAACAAATATTTATAATTCTGCTTTATCACTTACATTTAACCATGAACTTGTTCCCAAGTTATTAAAATTCTCTAGTAAATATTTATTATACTCACGATATTTTATTAACTAGATGTACCATAGTTTGTCATTAATGATATCTACTGTTAGATATTTAAATCATTTTGTCACTTTTATAAATAATGCTACCCCATCATCTTTGTATTTAAATGTATGTCTGTATCTCTGATTATTTCATTACATAGACTTTTAAAAACAGAATAGCAAGTTTTAGAAATAGTAATATTTCTAAGGCTCTAGGTGCATTTTGCATAGAGTCTTACCAATAACTTTTCACTCTTAGCAGCAGTATATAAGATTACTTGATTCATAGAACCCTTTCCAGCACTACTTATTAATTAATATATACATCAATTTGAGAAATATAAAAAGGCACTTTTTAAAATGTATTTTATCTGGTAATTATTTCATGCTTTCCATTTACTTTCAACTGCATATAATTTCTTCACTTGCATACTTTTTGATTAGCTGATCATGTTGCGTAGATACCATCATACTATTTTTTATATGGATGAATATTGTATCTTGGCATTCTTTCTTACTTGAATTTTTCAATTCAACAAATGTGTCCACTACTGCTAGCCTAATCATTATTTTTTTTTTTATTATTGTTAAATCATAGCTGTGTAAAACACCTCAGCTGACATTTTCTGTACCTATCTCTTGTTGAATATTAGGTTTGTAAGGAGTTAAGAAACTCAGTGTCAGCATTGAAAACAGTGGGGAATTAAATGCAGACAGAGGGTCTATTTATCTGTCCATCTCTGTAGTATTTAC